>QAOC01019819.1:8000-46432 GCA_003255005.1 Begonia fuchsioides
AAAAAATTTCCAGCTGGACCCATTCTTCAACACCATGATTCGGACATTGTCGTAATAATTCTTTGAACCTCTCCCAAGCTTCGTAAAGGGATTCAGTGTCCTGCTGTCTGAATATCATGATTTCCCCTCGCAGCTTTGCATTCTTTACCGGAGAAAAATATTTCAGCAGAAACTTCTTGGCTAAATCATCCCAAGAAGTTATAGAGTTTGGCGGTAAAGAGTTCAACCATGCCTTTGCCTTGTCTCGGAGTGCATACGGAAATAATTTTAATCGGAGAACCTCACGATTAATTGATGTTTCTTCGAACGAGTCACATAAGGAAGTAAATTCCTTAATGAACATGTTCGGATCTTCAGATGCTAATCCATTAAAAGTACCAATAATTTGCAGCATCTGAAACATAATCGGCTTCAATTCGCATCTCACTTCATTGTTTTCCGGTTGAAAAATCATGGGATTTAACAGCTCCAAATCTGGAATTGCATAATCCCGAATTGGTCTTTCTTGTGCATGACCGTAATTTGCTCGTTGGAATGCGTTTTGAGCCATCGGTTCTTTCCTTATCGCTTCATGATGTAGATTTAAATTTTGCGTCTTCTCTCTTGAAGCGTTTTTTTCCGGGATTGAGATTTAAGGGAGTGAGCTCTTGAATCCCTTCGTTTTCGCATAAGCACCTGAAATTTTTTTTGAAAAGAACCGTATAAATCTTTTCTTTTTGGGGTTTTATAATTTTTAAAATTAGAGTTAGTTATATTCACAAATACTTCACAAAGAATTCTAAAAATCAAAAATTTTCGTTGTAATACTTCATCCTATTTCTCTCTTCAAATTTTGCAGCAAAACTGAAGAAAAAAACCTTATTTTAACAATATTCAAAAGTCAAACTAGTCATGGAACTGTTCATCGTTCATTTAGTTCATTCAGATTAAGTCCTTGAACTGTTGCAGGTATGCTTTTTAGTTTCAAAAGTAACTTAAAATATAGGTATATCTCTGTGTTCGCACGCGGGTGTGTGCTTGAGCTCCCATGCCTGTTCAAAACACATACTTAACATTTATTGGTAAAAAGGATATCAAATTTTGGGTTGCCTTCCAAGAAAATGCTTTGTTTAAAGCTTTGAGTATGTGTTATTCTTCTTGCACAGTTCTTAACAAGCTTCCTTGAATTTTCGAAACTCAAAATGAAGTCTTTCTCTTACAAGAATTTCTCTACTGTCTGCTTCTGTACTGCAACTTCGATTTAAGAAAGGCGACAGAAAAAATCAAATATCTTATGTAGATTGATTGGTTGGACAGCGTTTGTTGAAAGCACCCTATGCTTTATTAAATATCCTTTGTGTGTTATGTTAGAACATAAAAAAGGAGTAGATGGGGCTCGGGCAGATCACATAATCTATGGTGGGACTTCCATGGCTGCGTCTTGTCTTCCACTCTCACTCTTAAATTGCCTCCAACTTTATGTGCTCTATTGAATAAATTATCTTCGTAGTAACAATTACCTGTGATGATTTTAGCCTATTTTAGACGCGTAACAATTTTGTCGAGCATGTATCGTACGCATTAAATCAAATCGTACAACGCTATTGATGCACAATTTTATTTTATCTTTTGCAAACAATGTTAGATCGTGTAACCCGCCATCCTCATGTATCGATTGCGTCAGTTTCGTCAACTCTTTCTTCTAACTTACTAATTTTGTCACTATTGGTGGAGGGACACATTATAGAAGTGAAACTGGGTCACTTAACAATATATGGTTTAATCAATTAAGCAAATATCATAATAAGTTACTTCCCCTCAGTATAACACCTTCGTTACTTGAAGAATCTTTAAAAAATTCAAATCNNNNTGCTAAAAGACGAGCTTTCTTCACCAAAACCACGGATTCCATGGTTTTCTTCGCTGCTTCTTCCTCCAGATTCTTCAAACGTTCCTCCATCTGCTTCACGTGTTGAATGGCGTCGCCAAGAACAGAAGCCTTATCATTCTGTTAATTTGAAATTATGTCACATTATATCTCTGAAAATGAAACGGAGATGGTGAAAAACAAAGTCGCTAAGATATAGGGTCAGGAAAGAAAACCTTCTTCAGGCCAGGAATTAGAGCAGAAAGAGCGATGAACCGCTGGTTGAGTTTCTCTCTCCTCTTTCTCTCAGCCAAAACATGATCTTGAGCAAGCAAAGGGCTTTTTAGTGCCCTAAAACCCCTTGTAGTTCCTTCATTTACCGTTAGAATCTGGAGCTTCTCCCTCGATCCATGGCCGAGAGGAGAAGAAGGTATGTTCATCTCAAGCTTAGGCTCTATAGTAGCGTCTAAACCAGAAGATTTTTTAAACAAATTTGAATTTCCGAAGGAGATGATTTGAGAGGAGGAGGAACAGGCGGGCTTGGATGGTTTGCAGCCATTGGATTTGAGCTGATTTCTTGGTTTATCAGATTCTGCCGTTAATGGAGGAAACCTTTCAACTGAGCAGCCATTGAAGCTCGTCGAGCTGTTCGGAAAGCTTTCAGTAGAAACTGGAAAACTCAAGTCATCCAGAGTGTACTCAAGAGAATACTGATGAAAAAATGAAGAATCTTCTTGCGTTTCAGCCTAAACATAATCAACCAAAACCATTAACTCAAGATCTCCACTGTAAATCACCTTTAAACTATCAGAAATTTCAAAGCTCTCACCATATCAGAAAACAATTTCGCCGATGATATTTCCACTCCTCGTACAAACAAAAAGCCTGTTAAATTAACAACATTAATAACTCCGATCAAAACCAGAATCTCTCAAACCAATAAATCATCTATTTTAACCAAAAGCAAATATCCAAAAAAATTAGCTCGACATCCTCCAACAGAGGAAGAGCAACAAGAATCCAAGATTCAAAATTTCTCGAAACCCTGATCGGCCAGGCAAAAGCCGCTGAAGAACGAGGGTACCGCCTTGCATAGTAAGATTTTCAAAGAAGCACAGAGTAAGAGCATTATCGGAATGGCTCACCAGCTGTCGGAGAAGATTGGCCGCCGGTAGATCGATTATTTGCCGATTACTTGTATGCAGATGAGACGGAGAAGTGTATAAACAGGGTTTGACGCGTACGAGAATTTAATTAGCAATAAAATGTAATTGGCACGTGTGAATATGTTGGTTATATTATTGGTCAAAAGACTTTCATTGTTTCTACCAATTTATTTATCACCAAGTGGTACTTGCCCTCCACTTTTTTGGGAGGAATTGCTTTTTAGATTAAAGATTACTCCAATTCCAGTTGATTTAGCTTTGAACATGAAGTTTAGAAAACCCTAAACCCTAGGGTACCTTAAACACTTAACCCTAAATTCTAAACCCTAAATCATAAACTCTAATTCTATGATTTCGATTTGATGCTGTCTAGGCGTGCAATTGAAGTTTGAGAATCAACCAACAACCAAAAATAACCATGTAACGCGTACTTATTAAGTTCTGTCGTATTCGAATATGGTTTGATTTCAAATTTGATTCAAGTGAACAAAAAAGTTAAATTTATCGAAACAACTGAGTGAGTATGAGAATCCTACATTCGTGTTAAAATAAAATTTGAGCTAAAATTTATTTGTATGTAAGTTGAATTTATATGTTAATTTGACTATCTAATTCAGCTCGAGTCCTTCAATTTTGGCCATAAAAAACGAAGACCCAAATCATTAGTTTGTTCGTAAACCAATTCAAAGATTGATAAATAAATGTTTGAAATTGAACCGCACAAGACGATGGATATTTGTTTGGTTTGACTCGGTTTGAAAACCTGCACCAAAGAAAGAATGTTGCCAAGTTTGCTCGTATTGATGCACATATTCCCGCCTTCCTCGAAAAATCACTCGCATTTTTCAATATTTCTTCATTGCTGTCTCATGTTACATTACCATATGAATATTTAGATCTACAACTTCTACTACTAGTTGTTATTCTTTTATTAGTTGAAATCAAGTAAACCAGATTTGATTCCAAATATCTTATCTGTGGTCTTCTTGGTATTATTTTAAGCACACTCGTTCGGAATTTAATTTTCATACACACACTATCTTAATTAACCGTAACATACAATATTAAATTTGGCATTTAAACTCATTTTTTAATTGTTTGATTATTTTGATTTGTCGAACTAAATGATACTTATAAAATGATGTAGGTGTTTGATTTAAGAATTTTGGACGGCTAATGTCACGAAATCATTTTCGAAACTGACGGGATCAAAAACTTTTGTTGATATTGATCTATTTTAAATAATAGAGCTTCACTATTTATTTCTTCTATTTTAATTTGCATCTGTGATGCATTACAATTTTATTATTCTTGAGAAAATACTAGGCCATCTACAAACAAAATTTTGTGATAATCCATAAAAAAAATAAAAAATTGTGTGATCGTGATCATTTTAAATATATTCCAGTGAATAATGGATTGGAGTAGATATCATGAAATAATTTTCGAATATAAGTGCTTAAAAAGGTGATAATCCATAAAAAGTTGTGATAATCCATAAAAAAATAAAAAAATAAATTGTGTGATTGTGATCATTTTAAAATATATTCTAGTGAATAATTCCTAATGAATTCGAGTGGATGGGGTAGAATCAAGGTGACGAAAGGTTCATGATATGAAGCCGAACCGAACTATATTTTAATTAATTTTAATTGTTGATGTAATGCGCATTTATCGCTATAATTCAAATTTTATTTCTCAATGCAAGTCGGTCTATGTGACTCGTGTCGAGCTTCCGTCACTTCCATTAATTTTGTAACCCTAATACAGTTTTCATTTAATCATTAGCAATAAAGACAAATGACGTGTCCCTCTATTTGTTTTTTTGGATCATACAACTATATTATATGTGGGTTCATTAAATAAATGTGAGCATTATTGGGAGAGTGCCCAAAACTAGAAAGAAAAAAAAAGATTTTAGCTTAAAGACAAACAGTACAAGTGGTTGGATCGGGATATATCATTGAACAAATATGGGGTCTTGAGATTTGCCATTTTGGGTTACCAAATTCAAGTATTCAATAACATGGAGTCACGGCTCAAATCATTGCAAGTGAATAATGGCGTGTAAGATGAGAGAATGCAAAAGAAATGATTCATTATATAATTATTTCTGTTCGTGTATGTTGTTGGTCATTCCAAAAAATAGATTGTAAATTTCGACGAAAACGAACAATATTGCAGCCAAGAAAACTAAGAATGAAACATTGGCTATGACCCGATCATGTAATCATATCATATCATAAACAAGAAGCCAATTGTATATAACGGTCAATAGCCAATTGTATCCAAAGCAATCGAAAAAACAGTCAAAGACTCCACATCGTTTAACCATAATCAAAAAAACATTCCCGCTTGTAAGGTTTTAGAAAACAATCTCGCGTGAAATCGAAACTGACTAAGGTATTCTCACGAGCCTCGAACCTATTAGAGCTGAGCCCGAGCCGAGCAAGCTGAGCCTATCGAGCCTATTCGAGCCGAGCCCAATAATTTTTAATACATGTATATTGTATATATTTTTTAATAAATTGTTTTCGTTGTTGTAAGATTAAAACTATGATAAACATAAAAATGTGTAAATATTTTATTGGAATAAATTTAAAATTTACAAGTGTAAAAAATTTACAAGTATAAAAAATTACAAAAAATTACACTTTCAAACATTTCTAAACTTAGTTCTCGAACTCCAAATGTTTGAATTCTTTGGCGATGACATTCTCGCGTTGTTGGTTTCTCTTCGCGGCGTCGAACCAATCTTTGACGATCATCATATACACGACCACCTGCACTAAAAGCATATTCGACAGCCACAGTAGAAACATGAGGTGTTAGTAAATCTTGTGTCATCATAGAAAAAAGTGAAAATTGGCTCTAGTTGGTTTTTCACAACCCCAATATATCAAAATCATCATCCTGTGGAATTTTATGCCGCATTTCTAAATAATAATCGAGTTCATTTTTTTTCTAAACCATAAAATAAAACATCACTATCTATTTTTGCATGTATGTTTTTCATGAATTGTAGGCGACGTGATGAAGAAGAACTACGACTAGAGCTCGAAGGAATATGAGAAGAACGAGTAAAATCAGAATATTTATTTTGATAAGTCAAAAATAACATAGAAAGATCGTTTTTTAATTGACTAGGAATTGATTAAGTACCGATACCTAAATTACTAGAAATTGTATCGAGCATTAATTTAGTTCATATTATTTTAAAACGAGGATGCATTACACATGAAAAAGAAAAAATATTAGGTACTTCAAGCCAATATTTTTTAAATTTAATTTTCATACTATCAACTATATCAAAAAATTCATTTATTTGTTTATATTTTTCAAAAGTACCCGCTAAATTTACAAAAATTGGAAGAACACGATGTGTCGATGTGTAGTGGGATAGTAAATTCTCGAACATTCCTTGATAGCCTCAAAAAATAGTGATAAAAATTCAAGAAATAAATTAGCAATATCGTAACTACTTTGATCTAAAGTTAAACCATCTGTTTTTTCACTAATATATGCACAAAAAACAAACCAATACGGTTTAGCATTTTCTAATATTAAATAAGTCGAATTCTACATAGTTGAGACATCCGTTTTTAATTTTCTAGGTTTAATATTAAAGGCTTTATAAAATTCTTTATATTCTTGTTGTCGGACATTAGATGACATAATATAGGAAATTGCATTTCTAATTGCATTCATATGTGGAGAAATAAATTGCATGTCATCTTTAAGAATTAAATTTAAAATATGACACACGCATCGCATGTGAAAAAGAGATGTTTGAATATTATCGCATTGAAATAATTTTTTAATTGAGCAACACAAACATCGTTAGCGGAAGCATTATCTAACGCGATACTAAAAATTTTATCTTTAATTGAATACTCTTGTAAAATACCGACTATATATCGATAAATCGTAATACCACTATGTAGATATTCACAGCTACAGAAGCCAAATATTCTTTTATTTAGTTGTCATTTCTCATCAATAAAATGATAAGTGACGACTATATATCCGAGTGAGTTAGGTGCACTTCATAAGTCGGATGTGATGCAAATTCACAGTGGGAGCATTAGCAAATAAACCGATTAAGTGACCTTTCAGATTTTCGTACATTCTAATAATGTCACCTCTTAGTGTACTACGAGGAACTCATTTATAATTAAGATTAATATATTCTTCAATAAATTTTTTGAATACCTCGCTATCGAACATTAATAGAGACATCTCGTGTTGTGCTACAAATTTTGCAACACCTTCTCTTAATCTATCATGTAAATATATAAAATTACCACTACCAGTAGCATTTATTTGCAGTTGTTTATGTGAATTACCTCTCGGTTGCTCGGTAAAATGACATTTTTTATAATGCCTACCGATGGTGCTAGTAATCGATTCATAAGAGTAGTGTTTGAGACAATATTTACATTGTGCCCTAGTTTCTAATTTATTTCATACAATGATTTTTTTTAATTCGAAGTGTCTCTAAACATCAGACGTTTTACTTTTTTTCGATTTAGGTAAAACGGTAGATGCTTGTGCCGATGATTGACCAATTGAAAGCACGGGATTAGTTGGCATTATTTCTTCTAGATCATCATCGATAAAAGTATCTAAATTAAATAATTTAGGATCCATATCGATAAAATTCTAAACTTTGCACACAAAAATTTAATAAATTGATATCGTTCACCAATGACTAGTAAGTAGTAAAAAAATTGAAATCGAGTTCAAATCCACCAATACGAGTCCTACAAAAAAATAAAATCGTTAGTTATCAATTTACTATAAACTAATTATAAATGTTAACAAAAAAATAATCGTGACATACCTTAATTAATTGCGTGTAAGTAAATGGAACTAGCGTAGTTAAATGATTGAGAAATTGAGTAATTGAGAATTTGAGATTGAGTAAGAATTGAGAATAAGGTGAGATTAATTGGTGAAAAATAATGAGGGGGATGAGGGAATTTATAGGAGAGGGGGAGAGGGAGAGGGATGGGAGCCGAGGGGCGAGGGTGAGGGGAGGGGAGGGGCGAAACGGTCGTATGACCGTTGGATCATCAGGCAACGGTCATGAGGCCATGTGGAGGGAGGGAGGGAGAGAGAGAGAGAGAGATGGAGGGGGGCGTGAGTCTGTGAGACTCACGCCCAAATCCCACCCGAGAACGAGAGAGAGAGAGAGAGAGAGGCGGCGACTCGAGACGGCGAGCGACGACACCGACGGAGACGAGAAAGTAACCGAGCCTGATCCGAGTCAACAATGAGCGACCGACGACAGGGCGCGAAACACCAACGGAGAATCAAAGTTTCGGTGGCCGACGAAAACAACGACGGCGAATCGAAGAATCGGTGGCCGAAAAAATCGAAACGGACCGGCGAAACGCAGCATCGGTGCCCGTAAAACTCGAAACCAACGGCGAATCAAAGAATTGATGAGGAACGCCGACGACTGTGACGTTCCTCGTTGCCGGGAGAGGAGAAGGCTCGTCGGGCTCGAGTTGTTCGAGCCTGGCTGGCTGGCTCGAGCTGTCGAGCTCATTTTTCGAGCTTAAGCCAGGCACGCCTCCTGGGCTCGACACTGTAGCGATCCGAGCTTGACTCGGATCGCTACAGTGGCGAGCGATTCGAGCGAGCCACCGAGCCTGCTCACTCGAATGACGGCTCTAGTGAAGGGAATACAAGTGAAGAATCTATTCACAAATCCATTTTGTGAAGAACAACTTTCCATATCTTATTGATCCCCAACAACAAAAATCCAAATGAGAAGTGTTAAGACATGGCAAGAGAGGCTTACAAATCTATCCTGATGAGAACCACGAGTAAATCAAACCCAAGACCTTTCAACATTGCAGAAAAAGATACATAAACCGCCTTTGAATCAAGTAGGAGGACTTGACTTCAATCGAATATTGCAGACGAAACCTAAGTTATCAAACAAAGAGCTTGACCCAGACTAAACTTGTTGGTAAGAACCAAAACTATCAAAATTGATCTATCAAGAATTAACTTGATGAAGATTGAGTTCTTCACAAAGAACGAAAGAAATTTTTTTCTCCAAACACTAAATAATTTAGATGTATTTAAATAGGCTAGACACTTTCTAAACTAACAAGTAAATTAAGAAATATAAAGTAATTAGGAAACTTAACTAAATAATAGAATAAAAGAAAGAATTTTTAAAATTGTTCTAGAGCACTTTTGTTTCGGTAAATTGTGCATTTTTTCAGGCAAACAACGTCCGATTTTTATAATCCAGTCTATTCCAAAAAGATCTTGAAGACAACTACAACTTTCGTGAAGAAAACATTTTTTAAATAACTTTGAAAAGGTTGTCGAATCTACCAATAAATTCTTGTTGGTCAAGTAAAAGTTTGATTTAAGGAAAGTTGCATGTATTTTTCTATTTCATTTGCCCCTTCAATATTTTGTAATGGGCTTAGGCTCTTCGGCTTGTGTCTTTGATCACATTGCATGAGATCTTCAATAATTAATATAATAAGCGTTTTGTTTTGATATTAAATAGATTCTTTCATTTCGATTTCATCTATTAAATTACATAACGCTTCATGTATTTTCTTGATTCTTCGCCTTGATAACGAGCCTCCAATTCTTTGTCATTGTTCTTTTTCATTGAATTTGATTTGTGTCATAATTTGATCTGCATCATATCCTAAGTGGTGGCAAGCTTATCTGCCATGTTTTATCCCATCTTTCTCTTCTTTAACCTTCCCACTTTTGATTCTCGTTCCCTCTCTTCTTCCTTCTTCCTCTTCTACCAACCGAAGTTGCTCGGCATCCTCCTTCTTTGCTATTTTTGAACTGTGTAATCATGAGAAAGTCAGGAAAGAAGTACCATAAACAGTAAATGTCAAGTCAACATGAGATCTCCTTAGAATGGCTTCTTGCAAAACCAAAAAGCTCCAAAATGGAAATGCAACTTAATTGTAATTCTTCTTAATACTCATTTGAAGAAGTCATGCCATTGCAACGTACGTTCTACGTTCTTCCATCAAGATATCACCGAAGTTGGCCTCCATGTCGCTATCACCACCATCACGGCCAGAGAATTTAGAAGGATTATATCTCAAATGCACTTCTAATATCAGCATGAAATTCTACCAATCTTACAAAAGAAACTTCGTAGGCGGGACTCTGAAACTTAAATATTCAGTGGATCAACTCTGCGTAAATATATAGTAATCACTACATATTAGATGGAAAAGTATACTTTACCCAATAACATTTGCACATCTACAGAAAAGAAAATGAAAAAGAGGAGAAAAGCTTTACCCAGACATTTTTCTAATCATGTTTATATCCCGTCAACCTTGATCATCATCCTCGTCATCAGAGTAGCGTCTCAAAGGCTTCTTCTTGGGCCGGTATTCTTGAGAAGGACGATGCAAAGGAATTTGTTTCTGTGGCTTATTTACCTGTAATTATCACCAAAAAAAGGTTTGAAATCGTGCATCTCGAGGAGAAAAATCACATAAAGATGACACTATTGTGCTATAATTTAAGCAAAGAATTGAAACCTGAGATTTCCAAGAAGGGACAGTCTGCTGGCAACACTTTTGCCGTAGCAGGCTGTAGGGATTCCTTTTCCTTATCTGCATGATGATTCAGAGCAGGAATTATCCCATTCATAAGCTTTAAAGGTGCACGATGTCTCCATTCATGTCTAGGATTAATATTGTTTGTAGCATAGCTCTTTCTACTCTGAGGGGAAAAAAAGCAATACCATCAAGACGAATTTCAAAAAACAACAATTCGAAGCAGCATTTCAAACCTACACTGTTAAGAGCATTTGAAAATGCTGAAGCATATTCTTGGGTCTCTAACAGAGATTTGCTTTCTTGAATTACTCTTTAAGCAATGAAACTCACGGTTTCGGATTTTTGGAACCGAAAGCAAAATCAAAAGTTCTTGTGCGGTTCTGTTTTTGTCTAATTTTATTTTATATTTAAAAAATAAAATATAACAACATAATATATTATTTTATTATATTTGGGTTGAATTTTAAGTAACTAAACGAATTTATAACAAGTTTTTGGATTTATATCGGGTTTTATTAGAGTTTGAGTTGGATTTTACTCGATTTTAGAACTTTTTTTACTCATAGTCTCGGTTCTGGTTTCATAGCTTTTTGTTCCTAAAGATCATAACCGACCCATAAGTGACAGTTTTTTAAAAATTGGGACCTAGACAAGATTAAAATCAGTGGTTCCGGTCTGATTTACTATGTCGATCTAATTTTGTCCACCCCTAAGTAAGCCTAAGATTCACTTCTTCCTTTAACTTCTTATTTTGTACAATGATGTGTCAATCATTGACTGATACGATAAATATGATAATAATATATTAATTATAATTCGATTAATTTAATTATTATTTTACACCTTAGCATGCATAATAAGAACGTAGAATAAGAAAGTAATTATATCATTAATCTTTCTAAATACAAGTAATAATAATTTTACTCTCCTATTATATCAAGTTAAAATATACAATAATAAGTCAATCAATTATCGATCAAATTAAAGTATAGTCCATGTGGACAACTATAAATAATTATTTATTATTTTTATTGTACCAATAATTGATTGACACCTCATTACATTTCTTGATTATGATTAAATAAGAGGTTAAACATAAAATTATCATTTGAATATATTACAACTAATTATCATGTTAAGAGATATTAAAACAATTTAAAAATCTAAAACCGAAATCAAAGGGTTTACTACCTCATTCGGTGCAAGTTAGGCGTCCATATAATCCGTTTGGTTCCCCGGTCTTTTAGAATTGGGCTTCGAATGTTGGATTTTTTTCTATTTTAATTTGTTTTTCAAATAATCTTCGATGTTAAAAAATAATTTTTTTATTTAAACTGCAAATATTTTTTAAAATTTATATTTTTATTTAATTTTTTCCAAAATTATAATTTTGGTCCTTTCGGTTTGGTTTGGCTTTCTTGATTTTCATACAACCAAGTGTGTTACGGGCTCACCGCTCTCAATTATGATTCCTCCCAGCCCGAAGATTCTAACCTGAAAAAAAGATTGACCGAGAAAAAGCTCAAGTGAAGCACCATGAATGAAGTGCGGGAGTCGAGAAGGTCGTAACAAAATGGTTCAGTACAATTTAGTTTTCATCACAAATGAAACCGAACCGTACCTAAAATTTTGGTTTGATCTTCAATTTAAACCCGAACTGATTTCCACCATATTTTTTATTGTTTGATTCATCCAAATAAATGATGATTCTTGTAATACAAAAGTCCAGTTACCACTCATTTAGATATACATTAAGTGCTCCACAACAGACATGAGATAAAATTTATATGAACTTGGGACAAGACCAGAAAGAACTTAATCAAAACATTAATCGAAAATCATCGGTGCCGAATCTAGAGCAGATCTTCTACTCATGTTCTTACAAACAAATTTATGCAGCTCCATTTGTCGACCAAATCCTCCATCTTTTACTTTCTCTGCATGTCTGCCATTGTTTTTTTACTCTGATTAAGCTCGAGTCTTGGATTTCTCCATCGCCCTGGGGGCTGCAAAACAAAGATCAGCGGAAAATCATATCGACGAATTCAAACATGCACAAACGAACAATATCGAAGGTTTGACTCGACTAGAACGAGATAGAGGGACTTGTAAATTGACTATAGTTTCAGAGAATCATGTTATAATTTGCAATATTCAACAAAAAAAAGATGTAAGGAAGTAAACAGTTGAGGATGCATCATTTCTAACATAAAATTTGCCCTTGATATCATTCTATATTTACTCGAGAGATTAATGCATGAGTAGAAAAAAGTAACAATATAGAAGAAAGTGCCGCTCGGAATCAGTCAACAGTCAACTACCAACAAACTGGTCAGTGAGAAAAAGTTTTATAACAAATTTTCCAGCCTAGTGTTACGAAATAATCGCATATTATCTTGTAAATTATATAACATATTCTTAAAGTTCAAGTTAGTGAAAGATGAGGGAGATTAGTAAAATATGGAAGTAAACTAGAATAAGATAAGAATAGAACGGAATCACGAGAATGGAAGAGGGCAGAACCTCAAATCTCAATCAAGTTCATTAGTCATTTCTCGTAAGTTCTCAATCAAGTTCATCAGTCATTTCTTGTAAGTTGTTGTTCGTATCATTTAGCTCCCCAAGTAGAGAAGGTAACAATATAAAAGCAAGCATAATGAAAATGATATATACAGAGTCTAAAGCTGCGCTGGACAACAGCAGTAAATAGGCACATATACCACACTTAACTTAATAGTTTTAATTTCAAATGCAACTCAAAGATAGCAGCACGTTGACAATAAACATCAGATACATACCTAACCCAATGGCATCAGAGCCCTTCATGATTTTCAGCCTCTTGCATGAATCAGTGAACATTCTGCAGTTATAAATCATGGGAAGAACTGTGAAAGTCAACTTTAGAAAAGAAAATTCAGCAGACTAGAAATGCATCGTATAGATGTGGGACAAGAGATCAAAAAAAATATCAGGTCAAGATAACTTATGGAGGGTCTCTCGTTTCGGATAACCAATTTCAAAAACTAGTTTTCACAATATTTTTAGGACACTATTGCTTAAGATTCGGTTGACTGTTGAAATAAATATCTGTAACTACAAGAAGTACATTTTAATCACATTAATTTGGAATTCATCACTTTTTTTATATTCCAGAATAAACATGAATATCATGTGTAACTCACTCCCATGGCACGTCCCCAACAAGCATCCAGTCACCATCCTTATCTTCATACGTCAGCACATACTCTGAACCATGTAGAAGATCCCTCAGTTTGCTCTCACTTAGCATCTCTTTCGCTGGAGTACCATGGGATCCACATTGACCTAAACACAAAACAAAAGAACCATCATTTTTAATCACATTAACGGTCATTTTAGTTCACATAGACCAATGGTGACTTCAGATAAACTTCAAAAATCTAGAAAAAGAACTAACAACAGCTCACCAATGGTGAAACAACTAAACATCTTTTCAAGTGCAGAAGACAGGTCCTGATATGTAGAATAGGTTCTCAGATCCACCTTCCTCAAATATGGAGCCCCATCCATGCTTACCTTCACAAAAAAAGCACCAGAACCTGCTTTTCCATCTATTTCATCATTGTTTTTGGAGGTAGTTGACAAAGAGTTCTTCCTGAATGATTTTACTGGAGGCCAACCAACAACCTGTGCTCTGTCAAAAAGACAAACCAGAAATAAGAAAAAATAGCACAAATTATGGGGGTTTCTTTTCAAGGTAAAATACATTTCTTTGGATTTACATACTTTGCAGCAGGAGGATTGTTATGGATGTTGGACTCAATTTTCTTGGTTTCACCATTGGAGGCACGAGGCCATTCTTGTAATCCCTTGCCCGAAAGCTCTTTCGTCACAGTTTGTTGGGGCCCTGACGGTCTAAGCATCCCAGAATAACTCGGAAACTTTCCTTCGCCATAAACAGGACCTGTCACCTCTGAAAACCCATCCATAGTGTCATCATAGCCTCTTTTGTTGCCAGAGATAACATTTTTTGGCATAGCTAAGCAGATTCCATCCTTGGATGGAAGCATTGGAAATAGTGCTAACTCATCAAGTTTTTCAAAGGTTGACAAGCTAAACTCTGTTTCACGGCCCCGCGACTGGGATCCAGGAAGACCAAGCCTCAGTTCAGTAGCATTCAGATTGAGACTCCTTTGACTCTCGTCAGACAAACTTGATACAGTGGAACTGTCAACTGAGGAACACTCAGATAACCCCAGGTAATTTCGTTCTTTCAATGTTGGGCCATTTTGCGAGAGACAATCAATAGATGGTGAAGCGGCCATTACAGAGGCATTGCATAGGCCATCCTCGTTGGCACTCAGTAACGGAGGAGACATCAGATGGAAATTTCTAAACCAACTGGTAACAATTTAAAATTGGCAATAATGAACAATAACTGCAACCGAATTGGAGAACTAATCAGTACAAACATTAACATGGAACAAAGCTTAAAAAATAAAAGAAAATTCAGACCAAATCTGTAAGAAATCTAGGATGATGAGAGATTGCATTTTCAGAGAACACATCACAAAACAGCTATCAAAATGTCCTAGATCGTAAAGCAATTGCCTCGATTCATATAATTTCAACTAATAGAGCAAATTAACCACACAAGTTTCAGTTGTTAGTTTAGAAAGGCTCTCCATGGTTAAAAAAAACGAGCCCGAGACCAATTTTAGATGCAAAAGAAGGAAAGCAATAAAATAGAAACACCCAATGACAGAAGGATAAGAGTGCCGCGCAAATAACTTGAAACTGCAGACATTCTATCAGTATAGTAAACCAGAAAAAGAAACTAACAAACATAACAAAGAATCGACCACTAATGGTGAAGACTTACCTCGTTAATTCATCCAACAGGGACAATACATAAATGGATTTTCCTAATCTATCATCCTATCTTCAGTCCAAAACAAATCTCAGAAGAAACGAACACTACCAAACACCAAAGTAAGTAGAATGTTTAAACAAAATCAAGATCTGAGAGCAAAAATACTCAGATTCCAAGCACAAGAAAGCTCATTATTCCCAAAAAAAACAGATAGAAAAAGAAAAAGGAAAGAAGAAGAGAAGCACACAGGGACAGAAGACGAAACTTCGAAGTAGATACCAGTGTAATGCCAAAGCTCAGTCGATCAATTATAGTAAACTCTCACTTCAGCAAGAAACAGAAGAATCGCAGCGAAAGCTTCAAGGCTCTTCCATGTCCATCAACCTCGCCTGTGTTCGTTCGCCGAGAAAACCGAAGCTCAGCAAAGAAGAGAATTTAATAATTTTAAAAGGCAAAAAACAGAGGGGCAAAGTAGAAATTAAATCGATTTATAGAGTCCTTTCCAAATGGGCCGTCTTGAAATCAGGAACCGTTGGTTCGTTTGGATTATTAGAAATGGGATCTGAATCCAACGGCTGGGATCAGATAACAAGAGTCAACCCGTGGCACTGGATCTTCTGTGATCGCATAAAAAAATCATCTCTTGATAATAATGGTCTGGTTTTGGGTACTCATTTCCCAATTTGCCCTCTGAGGAAACGACCATTATCTCCCAATAGAGAAGGTAATAAAAAAAGAAACCAAGGGTAGAAAGAGAAAGGAAAAGAGAGAGGAAGGGGGACAGAAGAAAACAAGGCGGTCTGAGGGGGGACAAGAAAGCGGCAGCTCAATTGCTCTGCCGCCTGCTTTGCCCCACACCTAACCACTTCTCTCTCTATTTAACCATATGCACAAACTAACCATGGTTAAAAGTCTACCTGACTAGACCTGCGAGTTAAATACGTAACTTTAACAAGGGGAACATTTGGCTTAGTTTCAAGTCTATTTTCCATCTTTTAAATGGGATGTGAACNTCAATTACTCTTGCCGCCTGCTTTGCCCCACACCTAACCACTTCCCTCTCTATTTAACCATAAGCACAAACTAACCATGGTTAAAAGTCTACCTGACTAGACCTGCGAGTTAAATACGTCAGACTTTAACAAGGGGAACATTTGGCTTAGTTTCAAGTCTATTTTCCATCTTTTAAATGGGATGTGAACCCAAGCTTGACATGATTGATTTGATCTCAATTTTAATTTGATTTATGTTTGGGTAGGTTGTCTAGTGGTTTTTTCAATTAACCTTATGAAAAATAAAAATTTTATTAATTTTTAATTTTAATATTTTTATTATCATTTATAATAAAATGTTATAATTCAACTAATAATATTTTTAAATTAATAAAAAATATGATGACAGAGTGTCTATTGTAATTATTATAAAATTAAATGGGTTAATTGATATTTTTTAAAATTTGAGGTATCGAGTTAGCATTTATACCATAATTCAGTGAATAAATTAATATTAATTAATATATATATATGTATACACTTTGTTGTGAAAATAATATTTATTGAAGAATAAATAACGTTTAAAAGTTGGTAATTAAAGAAAAAAAAGCAAATAAGTGGTGATGATTTTAGCGAGAGAGTTGGGGTAATGGGGATGATGAGGTGCAGGCACTGGTCTTCGCACGCTGCCCCTGTTGAATCCTCTCCCCATTCAGTCTCTTCCACGCTTCTTTCTCCTCCTACTTTGGCTTTATCTTTCCTTATTTGCACTTGGAGTGGGACCAATTCCCTGTATACAAGGCTTTATTTATGTTTTACGAACTCACACTGACTCGTGCACAAATCTCAAACGTTACATGTTACCGATATTTAGAGAGACACTAGTTTGGTTTGAAAATTATGAGACATAGATTGACAACTATCCCCGTAATTACGCCCCATCAAATAACCAGCTAGTTTTCTTTTGTCGCATTCACCTGGTCTATAGATCCATGCTCGATAATATTCGACGCATCTCGAGCATGATCGCTTCCGAAAACGAGAAAGAACTAACATGATTTTTTAATTTGGCCGTGAATTTGTGATATATTTTGAAGGCAAAAGCTTTTTTGATGTGAATATATTGTTTGTGTTAATTGAAGGATGAGACGGGGAAGTCTTCGTGTTTGATGGATTCCAGTGCAGGTTGGCAAGCCAACCCATCAGATCCTCGGTACATAAATGTCAAAGTCCTGCACCAATCACATTTAGACACGCTTTCTTGGTCAACCACGTTGACCAGACAACGACCTTTGTCACCATGACAGAACGGGGTCCACATATTTATGCTATATTTATGTATGTTTTTGAACTAATTTTAAAGACTTTTAACTATATTTACTGAGACTTTCTAGTTATTATCTTAAATTTATAATTTATTAATTAATATTTCAAAATTTATCCAAATATCAATTAATAGATTATTGTAAAATTTGATTTCTATTTTTAATTTGATTTCTATTTTTTTAAGTATTATATATTGTCAATTTGGATGATCTAAAATGAAAAATTATAATGAAAAAAATTCAAAATCAAATCATAAGAAGATGCATAATAACAAAATTTAATAATTAAAAATATACTCTTCCTTTAAGATACTGATTGATAGAAATTAAAATTTTAAAATGTTATTTCAAAAAATATTTATACTTCGAAGTATTGATTTTTATAATTAAAAATTTATGGTATTATTTGAAAAAAAAACTATAATTGCATCGCGTCTATCAATAATTACCCAAATAAAAACAAACAAAACTCGTTGGGTCCTTAGTAACGGCCAGGGGTGGAAATCGTCCTCTCCAAACTTCAAAGCGAGAAACCAAACCAAATCGAACCTACCTATCGGTTTGGTTATTAATCGAAATATTCAGTTCGATTTTTGGTTCAAATTAAAAATAATAAGAAACCTAAATAACATTGACGTTAACATTTTAAAAAATTAAAAATTAAAATATAAATAATAAAACTTAAAATATTTTATTGAATTTAACATAAAACTTAGTTATTAATTCTTTGATGATTAAATAGATGTTATCTATAAATTTATTTAAATAAATATATATCTGTGTCTATATATATATATATATATATCAAAAATGAAATAGAGACAAAATGAATAATTTTAGATAATTAAAACAACTA
Organism: Begonia fuchsioides; assembly: GCA_003255005.1. Taxonomy (NCBI): domain Eukaryota; kingdom Viridiplantae; phylum Streptophyta; class Magnoliopsida; order Cucurbitales; family Begoniaceae; genus Begonia; species Begonia fuchsioides. The sequence continues at coordinate 26,609 of QAOC01019819.1, forward strand.
AAAGAATAATCAAAACAATAGATCCCTAACCAACCAAAACATAACAAAAAATTGAACAATGAACTACGAAGCACCAAAATAACAAAATCAAATTCAAGCCCAAAATTGATAATGAAAACCAAAAACAAACCAATAAAAACCAAAAACTGACTTTACACTGAACTGAATAACCATAACTTATTCGGTTCATTAGTAGTTTTTTTTAATTAATCATTGAACTCAATTCGATCCAACATTATGTCGCACTAAACCGGACTATTTTTACCTCTAGTAATGGCTCTGTATATCTCGGCTGTCCTTGTTATAAACTTTTAATTTATTATTTTATTATATACTTTGTCGTTAATATTATCTTAAACAAATCAAATATTTATGCGAGGATTGCGAGCCACCCTCGGGGATGGCTCAACAGGTACGAGGGCAGCTGCAGGATTCACATTCCCTGTTTTAATGATGTCGCGGGGACATTTTTGAAAATGTAAGAATAAATACGACATTGTGTTTACAGTGGGCATTTGTTTTTAAACTCAGGATTCATAAATTGCTATGATCTCTAGTTCGGTCGATGGTCAAAGGTCGGCCGACACACCTTGGACCAAATTTTGTGGTATGGCTAGCCAGGAACGGAGTTGAACATGATGCAAAGAGCTCGTGTTTTACGGACGGGACTACATAGTAGATGGCTTGATTGGGGTTTTGTAAACTAGTTATCCGTCTAAATTTTTAAAAATTGTAAAATCATAAACAAAAATAACCTAAAACGAAATAAAATATGATAACAATTCAAAATTCGATTATAAACTCGATCAATTATAGAAAATTCAATTTAAATATAATAAAAATATATTTTTTTTATTTTTTTTAAATATGAAACTAAAACATGACAAACTAGAATCCGTCCGTATTTTATTATTTTGATTCTGATTCACCCCAAAAGCTCTCCGCCCTACTGTGCCAACCCCTAAATTAACGTGTGATAAAACTAACTAAAACAATAGGAGATCCTGAAGGCAGTAAACATTAGGGTACAATAATTGAATACAATTGAAGAATGGTAGCTATAAATTAAGGTGCTAATAAAAATAGTAGTGCACAACTTCTGGTAAGTGGAAAGTGATATTTATTTTTAAAGTACAAAACAAAAGTCAAAGGAGAGGTTGATCCGAGTGGGATACGATTGGATCGACACAATATGATAAAAGTGCCAAAAAACGAGATTAATTTGAAGAAAATAAAACATGACATCCCAGGAAGACAGCTCGAAGAGCATTGTTGCGTGATTTTATGTGTTCGATTAATGTCACTTATGACACATTTTGATGTGTGATGTTTTCTTAGGAACATGTGGGGCCCATTCCCCACCTTTCCGTACTTACGCGTACCTCGCACGTACTCATTTTATTCTGTTTTATAGATTCTTAACCCCGCCATTTTCATGCTCCGTCTTCTCCGATTCTTGCTTTCTTCTCTTTCTCTCTCCTTCTCGTTTTCCGGCATGTGAGAGGAGAGAGAATCGACAGCAAATCAATGGAGAGTCAGGATCACTCGCCGCCGCACGTCGACGGAGCTCGGCCGGCAATCGGGTTCCCTCTCGGCACTGCCTTGCTCTTGATCGTCATCTTCAGTTTGAGTGGAATCTTCTCCTGCTGCTATCACTGGGAGAAGCTTAAATCTCTCCGCCACTCTTTCTCCGGCGCCGTTGATCTCGAAGCCCCCGACGTTCCATCTCCGACGATCTCAAACCCCATCCTCTCGATCTCTGTACATCTCTCTCTCCCTCTCTGCTTGCTCACTTCTGAAAGTGATTTGATCAGTCGTTTAATATCTAACTATGAGATCATATTAGGGTTTGAAGCAAAAACAATGGCAGAGCATGGCGGTTTTGATGCCCGGAGATCAGACGCCGAAGTTCATTGCACTACCCTGTCCTCGTGAGGGGGAACGGCCGGAAAAGCTGGAGGTGAGAGTGGAAAAGCCGCCCAAGCCTCCACGCATGGCGATGCTTCATTTTTGTTTAATCGATATCGTTCTTCCTTTTGAATATTTTATTCTTAGCATTTGTTTTTGGCGTTTTGATTGCCATATAAAGGGTCCTATCAATATGATGACTAATTTTACAATTTTCATAAATTCGAAGATAAAAGTAAATTAAATCCAAATAATGAGGATTAGGTTATTGGCAACATCATCAATGAGTGTGATGATGAGAGTGGAGTAGCATGTAATTTAGTCCTTATAGTTTATGATTTGTTTCTAAAAGAAATATAATTTATTATTCAATTAAAGAAAAAATGATATTTTTGTCATTAAATTAAATGAAAGGCCGTAAAACAATTGTTGAAATATATTCAAGAATTTAAATATTAATTTGCCTCAATTTATTTTACACTATTTTCTTGACGTAATATCCGAAGAAGAATGCTTACATATACATTTTATCCAAAGAAACGAAGCTCGACCCGGAAAAGGAAGCTCGACCCATCAACTCGTCGAATCGACTAGCATTTGAAACAAAACAGATCAAAGCACATGAAATGATTATTAAAACTTGTTCTTAGCGTAATAAGGAGAATGGGCTGTAGCCACTAACCGTCGAATTTCTCTCCCGAATATCGATCGTTTAGTCAACTGATCCAGATGTTTTCGGTTCACTTAACTTCATTCATTCTCTACTTACCATTGGAAGGAAGATTGGCTCTGAAGACTCAGCATTGGCTTTCTCTATCCCGAGTTTGTTCGGCTTTAAGTAAATTGTTTGAGGTGCTGCCCGTTACTCGATTTGGGAAGGATAACTAGCTATAATGACACAATATCGAGTTTCATCACCTAGCTCTAAATTCTTCAGCTTTATTGATTTTACATTCCTTGCAATGTATGCCTAATTTTGATTACAGAAAGACACTAAGCAATAGCAAAATGACAAACTATTTTATTGATTTGTGTCATCGACTATCTAATTTTAAAAGGATTGCGAGTCGCGGTGTTCTATTATTCGAAATAGTCGTCACAATAAAATAACTTTGTTCCATGCTCTAGCAACCTTATGGCCAACTATCCAAACTCTCCTCCATGGTATGAGAACTCGGTGTGCATGCGTAGGATAAGAGAGGAAGAAATAGAGAAAGGAAAAACAAACATAAAAACAATTAAACACTTGCTTAGAAAAAACTAATAAATTGGTGTTTGGAAAATCAAATTATAGAGAATTTGTAGAACAACAATGACGAAAATTCTAAAATGGTTAGAACATCGGCACAGTCCATATCATCACATACACATCGTTCATAAAAATTATATCTTTCGATGCACCATGAATTGTCCGGTGAAACTAACAACGAACATTTTTGGGGACGTAAGAAAATGGACAAGATTAAACAGTAGAAAGAGCAATTTATGGTAAATGAAATAGTTGTAAACATAGTGCATAAGAAGGCCAAAAAGAAATATGAAAAAGAAGCCAATAGTAAATGCTAGCCAAGAAAAGTTCATCCCAAAGTACATATTTATCCCACTCTTTTATCATACTTGAACGTAGTTTTTTAATCCTAGCTGTATAATAACAAACAATTCTTGAATATTTTGATTAGCAATATAGTTTTCTTGCATATTTTGATGCAGCAAAGAACAAATCATAGCTAGCTCTAGTTATCAAACGTAAATTCACTTCATTACGTGCATCTCGTAGCGAGCTATGCAGGTCGTTAATACTGAACTTAATGTTACGTTCTTATTTGACATAGCAAGTAGAAAAATTTATTTAAAAATGTCGAATATAAGGATGAAATGTATAGGTAAAAACCTAGTTTTAATCTGGTTTTGGTTCTAATTTTTAAAAAACTGTGATTTATGGGATGGTGTCGGTTTTTAGGAGTAAAAAATCATAAAACTGAGATTGTTAGTAAAAAAAAGTTCTAAAATCGAGTAAAACTTGATCCAAACTCTAATAAAACCTGAAAATAAAACTTAAAATTAGTTATAAACTCACAAATTACTTAAACTCAACCAAAATATAATAAAAATATATATTTTATTATTATATTTTAAAAATTTTAAAATATAAAATAAATATATTTAAAAAATTCAGAACTGTAAGTTCCGGTTCAGATTCTATTTTAAGATAAAACTGAGTAAGACCAGCGGTACCAATCCTAATACAAATCAAACAAAGATCAAGCAATTAGTAGGCATGAAAAGTAGGTTATCATCTAACAAAAGAGACCCATCACATAATTAAAATAAGATAACATTTTCAAACTGTTTGACTCATAACATAATTAAAATAGGATGACATTTGCAAAATGTTTATGCAATTTAGGGTTTCAATATCAGCTATGGTAGCTCCAAGAAGGGAATCAAGGAAAGATACCATAATTACTCTCTCTTACTGCAAGATATCTAGGGCAAACGACCATGAGAACTCAAATGCTTATTATTCCAAGCATGAATTCCACTCCACTGCTCCCAGGGTCTTTAATGGCCGCTCCACCACCGTTGGCCGCTGCGTACGAGGTTCCAAACAACCACTCCCCTCGTGCAACCCCTTCTTGTCTGCCATTTCCAGATGTTCCAGTTTGGGCAGCTTCAGAAAGTTCCAGATTCTGATAAAACATGGGGTGGAGATTCTGAGCAGTTGAAAGGCAGCCATAGAGTGTCTCCTGTTGAAGGTTCTGGTTCATTGTCGGAACTCCATAACCAAACTGACCGCCATAGATTCCGGTGGGGAGAGAATAGCTAAATCCCGTTGCAGAGCTTGAGCTTCTTCCTAATGGACGCTGATCGTACAAGCCACCCAGATGGAAATCCATCCTCGGAGAGAAACCTTTGAATAGCTTCATCCCGCCGAATCCGGTGATTTTCGCCGGAGTTTTCACCTTTTTACTCTTCCGGCATCGACCACCGACCGGGATTTCACGCAAAGCGCCGCCTTTGGTCCAGAACCTCCGGCAGGTCTTGCAGAAATGCCTCGGCTGAGAGAGACTGCAGTTGTTATAGTAACAGAATTTTGTGCTGGAAGAGTCACACCGAGGGCACTTGATGACCTGCTCCGGCAACACTTTCTGGTCATCGGCGACTTCAGTTTCCTCTTTTATCACCACCTCCAGAGCCATGTTTTCCGACGACATTATCTGAAAGCATAACAACAAACAAATCAGAAAAAAGAGAATGGGAACGGGAGAGAAGTGAAGAAAGAGAATGGGGCGGACTAGTGAACTTCAACAAAGAGAGAAGATGGCGATTTCATACATCACATCTGAGATGGGTTTAGGGAATCAAAGGCTGTGGAGATTTATACACATTTAGAGAGAGCGTAAATCTAATTGACATATAGAGAGAGAGACTAGAGAGAGAGAAGCTGACCCGGAGGAGAGAGAAAGGAAAAAGAGATTGAAAACTGCAACAAAGCAATCAAATTAAGTCACTTGGACATTTGAACATAATTCTAAGATCAACTCCAATTGATTTCATTTAAGAATCATTATTTGGATTAAATAAGTAAAAATGCAAATATGGGAGGTATTAAAACTAAATCTTACTTTTACATTCAAAACTTCAGTCAAAATTATTACTTGATTAGCAGACGTCTTCAAAATCTAAATCTTAAAAAAGTTCATAAAAACGTAATTTTGAGTTATAGGCCAAATGCGACGGTCTTGCCATGTACGGGCGAAGATACGATTATGAGAATAGTACAATTTGGGACTCTTCAAAAAATGAATATGCATTTTGTGATGAACTTGAAAGTAAATCTGTAATGGTAAAACTTAATCCTTAAGCAAGTTTCAAGTTTCGCCAGAAGATCCAAATTGAAACCACGTCTCTTCCAAACAATGGCGCACAAGGTAAAAATCTTGGACATGTTAGAAGTTTACCAACACAAAATCTGTGTAAGATTTCACCTACAACAGACAATACCTTATTAGCAGGAGCGTAGCTCCTCACCAAATAGAGAATACTAAGTTATCATAATTACAGAGAATCATAATAAATAGAGTATTCGCTAAAGTTATACTAAGTTTAAAGTACTTATTACAATACTAAATTTTTTTTATTTTGGTCCTCATTTCTGCCCCGGTAATACAAGTGATTTTCTAGGCTTTGTACCGGCATGGCTCCTATGGCTAAGGTGCCGATCGTTAGCTATCATCAAACGCAAATGGTTTGGATTAATTAGATGATTAGTGAACACAAATTGTGCATCGAATTTGAGAAATACATTTGTTTACGCGCAGAAGGGGCTGGGTTATGTGGTTGTATCCAACTAGACTTGCATGCGAAGTTGGTCTTCTATATGTTGCACTCCCGTGTATTAACATGACGAATTTACGATTAATTCTGTCTTTTCGATTGATATTTGTTTGATGAAAATATTATGCATTTTTATTTTTTGTAGGGTTCGCAAATGTATGGCATGAGGATGCCGACTAACGTGAATTTCTCGTACGATCAATACTATCGATCACTTGGGTTTTTAAGAGTTTATGCACCCGGCAAGGGGATTTTTTTTATTTTTATTTTTACGATACTAAGCTTGATTGGCTTGTTTAAATTATTTTTCGCATGCATGGAGTATTTATTTGTACCTCTACATGCTTGGGCAGTGGAAGGAAGAAATGGGAGAGCTAAAAGAGCCGAGATTATTGCATACGTATCGTTTTTGATAATCGGTTCATATGTTTATTTTTTTTGGGTTTATTTTTAGGATCAAAAACCAGAATCAAGATATCTGTTGTCAACCATCATCTTATCGATTCACTTTATAACACAATTCCTAAAATTATTTAAGCTGGAATGAACATTACGAAAGTACTTCAAGCTAAGTTGTGTCGCTCGATTTAATCACTTATACTATCTAATATTCGTCTCAATCAATATTTAATGATTTCTTCAATATGATCCTAAACATCATAAATATGCAAGCCGTATATGAATTAAGAATAAAAACATACTAAATCTCATTCGTAAATCTCCTAAATAACAATTAAAAATGATAAAACTCTAATTTTGATAATTCAGATTTAGCCTAACTACAAGAGTTCATGAAATTCACAAAAATTAAAACGAAAAGCAAAGGGAGAAGATTATGGTCATTGTCGTTGGAAGTCCGTTGGTTGCACAGATCCGTTCTCTCGCCGCCGTAGTCGGCGATTAACTGATTTCAAGTAATTTAATCAATAAAAATGCATGAATATTAAGTCTTTACAAGACTTAGTAATTAAAACCATGTAAAATTGGCACATAATTGCTTTATGCCATGGATAACTATGATTTACTACTAATTTGTTGTTCTGCACAGTGTGCTCGTTCTTAATAAGGAAAGTAAATGAGTCAAATAGAAAAATATTCTACCGTCAGATGATTAACCATTCTGGCAAAACAGACTTGCACGAAAAAAAATCTCTCAACTAGAGAAAATCCAATCAAATATAAAGATTACAAAACTAATTTCCTCTATTTATGCATAAAATGTACTTAATTCTAACACTTAAACTAACTACAATAGTATAATTAATATTAATTAAACAATCCTTAAAGTATTGGCATCAATACTCTACCCTTAGACATTGACATTGTTCTCAAAGAGCCCATGAAAAAAAGGCTTTGGTCCATCCCGCTAAGTGTTAGAATTTCAATCTATTTGGATTAAGTTTCTTTGTCTTTGAGGTCTATTTAAACGCATCAAGTCTTTTAGTTTTCGGAAACTACGAAAGATTATGTTTTCCAAAAAATGAAAGAAATAACGACCGTTAAACTAAGAATAGTAACGGCGTTGAATGAATTTCAATCCTTGTACAAAGTTAGAACTAACATTTTAGACATCTCTTCAATTTAAAAAACATTAATTGTGGCATGTGACACATGACATGTTTTAAGTAACGTTTAAATGCATATTACCCAATGTTTTAAGTTAAATTATCGAGAGATAACCCCTCCCGAATCAATCAAAGACACTCGCTTACATAATTCGGGTATGTCGTTATGTAGTTCCTCGAAAATTAGTCTCAGAAAGTGCCTAGACTACACGAATGTACACATGTTCGTGTCATCTTATTTTATAGTCGGGGTGTCGCATTATGGGCTATAATTCTTCTTTCGCAATCAGCCCTTTGTAGCCAATTACAAGTGTGATATGCATGTAATACATACGCGGAGAATATCACATGAATCCCTTCAAATTGAAAGCAGAGAATTTGAAGAGAGAGAAAGGAAGAAAGACAGCCTTTTGCCAGCTCCCAATTGGTGCATCCTTCCCTAGCACATGTTCTTCCTTGTGCTCCACCAACGTCTCTATCCCCTCTCTTTTATCCTTTTTCTCATTTTCAAAACACGACGCTTGAACACACATCCATGTTTTTGGACTCTCTCTCTCTCTCTCTCTTAGTTGTTCTCCATTGCCATCCCAACGGATCTTTTCTCTCTCCACAAACGCTGTCGTGGCGTGACAACGAATACTTTATCATATGCTCTCCTTAATGGCTTCTTGGTTTTACTTATCGTAAAGTTCACTAGTATTATTTTGTTGTTGGTTGGACTCTTGACTGCCACGTAGGNGCCACACCTCCCACCGCCACCCCTCCCACTGCCACACCCCCGACTACCACACCTCCAACAGCGACTCCTCCAACTGCGACGCCTCCGACTGCGACTCCGCCCACTGCGACAACACCGTCGCCGATATCCTCTCCTCCTGCCACCACCCCATCCCCGAGTGTCGTAACTCCAGCACCAGCTCCGTCGACTACAGCGCCTGCTCCGTCGACAACGGCGCCAACTCCAACTTCGGAAACTCCGACGTCTTCTCCGACCGAATCTCCTACAGCTTCTCCGCCAGCACCACCGACTTCTGGCAATGTACCTTCTTCTGCACCAGAAGCGCAGGCCAGCGAGCCAGGGAACGGTGCGGGCCAGATCAGCAAGGCCCTTACAGCCGGAACTGTTCTCGCCGGAACTCTCCTCGCCGTCGTGTTGGCTTAGACTGGATCTGATTTATTTTTGATGGACGGCTAAGATCTCTCTGATTCCTTAGCGTTTGATTTGATTTTTTTGTCGTGTATTTTTTTATATTTATTTAAATTGCTTTTTAATTTTAACTAGACAGTGTTTACTGTTTGAGGAGGGTTTGATTGTCATATTTGCGATTCATTGTTTCTGTGTGGACACGCCTACGCTTCTGTCGATGAATCCTACTTCTGTGTACATTCGATTATAATATAAATAAAACCTCTTGGGTCATTTTTTCTAGATCCGTGAATCTGCACCGTCTGATCAAACTCCAATCAACGTCCCTCAGTGCATGGGGCCAAAAAACCTGCCAGATCTTGAAATGGGCAATAATTGAGGGTAGTGGTGCGATTTGACATTATTATATTACCTTCTGCGAGACAGTTGTAATGGCATGTGTGGTCTGGTAAGGCCGTGTGTGGTGGGCTGCATCTTATCTTACCACGGACCTGCACAAATTGGATGGACAGAATTGGTACTCACTTTTACTATAAATCCATTCGGTTTCGATTTTAGACTCCTTTTTTTGGTTCGGCTAGGGTCGAGATTTAGTGGAATTTTAGAATTTGGGACTCCCTTCTGTCTCCATGTTGCCATTAGTTCTTGAAACGTAAAACAAAAGGAGAACTTAGTCATTTAGTGATTTAAAACAATTAACTTATTCATTAATTTGAATAAATTAGTAATTCTTTTAAAGGGTTAAAGTTAAAAATGTGTCTGAGTTTCGGTAAAATAGACGAAAAATGCATGTTTTAAAACTTATTGAACGTCCGAATGAAAATTAGTGCATCCGTATCAGGACAAGCAAAAAGATTGCTAGCGGAATGCGCCGTAAAGATCACACTTTTCGTTCATTCTAGGTCCATGCTTTTGAGCATGTCTATCAAATGTTTGACCTATGAAGATAATTATAAGGAAATGGTGAATCTCATGAAGATAAATATATCAAACTTTAGATCTAAAATGAATTACTTTCTAATGACAAATCAGATATTATAAATTAAGCTACATCGGAGCTCGAGTAAATCAAATAAGGCGATCACCATGAAGAAAATGTACATAACTATAGCTTAAAGAAGGAAATACAAATAAACATTATAAGAACATGTAAAAAAATATTGCTAATTCATTTCTCACACTGTCACAGATTTTAATTGTATTACTTCTCTTTGTATTTCTAGATAATCATAAAGAACTAACATTAATACAGTCTGAATTTCCAAACAACTTTGTATCTGTGGCAGATCTAACAACAATAATCGAAAACAAACTATTAAATGCGGAATAATATGAACACTGAGAATTACGTGATAAACCTAGAAACAAGAAAAACTACCAACATATGAAAAATTTACTGACAAGAAAAAAAATATAGTATTTTTAGACCAGAGATTGTGGTAATATCAGACCATCAATGTGAAGATTGACAGAAATCCCCAAGAAAATAGTGCTAATGTCCAAAATCTCGGATAGCAAACAAAAACAATTATGTCGTCCACGTATTAGAACATGAACATCACCATTTTATTGTTCCTATAGTTGAACAGGGATGTGTCAAATTTTGATCCTCGAAAATCCTAACGTAAGAGTTTCGGATTGAGGGGTCATACGGCAGAGTTTCGGAGATAACTCAATGTTGTTCAAAATGGGTTGGTTAATGACAAGAGAAGGAAATGGTGAAAGGTTAAAATTAGTGGTAGAAGGGAAGATAATGGCAGTAAAACAGTGCAGTCATTTTGTAGCTGAGAACACGACGACCAAAGCATGTACTCGGATCTGTCGTCTCAATAACTCGAACGAAAACAAAAAACTCGATCTACATGTTTCTCTAACTGAAATTAAATGCCGAATAGATTTCATGTAAAAGTTTCAATCCTACAAAAATAGATGTTTTTTGAAACCGACTTTTTCTGGCCGAATCTCTTCGACTCCCATCCACCTCCAACGCTTTAATGTATACTTCAAATAATTCAAAGTCATAGGATAGTATGTTACCTCGCCAGAGAGTCGCTAGTTGAGCAGCCATTTTCGCTTAAGCCGGCGCAATGGTCAACCTTTATGGCCCATTGAAAGATTTAGGCATCAACGGAAGAAAAAATGCAACCTAAGATTATCTCCGACTATCAGCAGTTTTGGCCTTGCTCAGATCGGCAAGTTCCTCGATGAGCTTTCTCTCGTCTTTGCTTAATCTTTTCGGAATTTCAACCTGCAATCTGACAAGCTGATCACCCCTGAGGTTGTTTTTGTTCAAATAAGGAACTCCTTTCTTTGCCATCACCAAAGTCGTGCTCGGTTGGGTTCCGGCCGGGATTTTTAGATCGACCATCCCATCTACCGTAGGGACTTTGATTGTAGTGCCCAATATAGCATCAATGTAGGAAATCTTGCACGTGTATAAAATGTTTGTATCTTCTCGTTTTAAGACACGGTCTGAAATTACCTCGATTATTACAAACAGGTCCCCAGGAGATCCACCTCGTCGGCCCGCATTACCTTCGTTGCGGACTCTTAGCCGGCTGCCAGAGTCCACACCGGCCGGGACCTTTAAACTGATCCTTTTTGACTTCCTAACTCGACCATCACCGGAGCATGTATTGCAAGGAGTCAATGTTTCCCCAGTTCCACCACATGAAGAGCAGGTCATTACCTGCTGAAAAACACCTAGTGGAGTTCTAGCAGATGAAACAACCTGCCCTTGCCCACCACATGTACTACATCTGCTAGGCTGGGTCCCCGGCTTGGCACCTGAGCCATTGCAGGTACCACAGCTCTCCAATCGGCTTATTTCGATCTCTTTCTCAATCCCAAAAACTGCTTCCTTGAAGTTCAAAACTAAGTTGTAATATTCGTCCTGACCATCAACTGCTCTACTTCTAGAGCCTCTGCCCCCCATGCCTCCCATGCCACCCATTCCCTCAAATAATGACTCAAATAGATCAAAAGGATTACTGAAATCCTGAAAAATAGATGAGCTTTTGGTGATTACAAGTTCTGAAAGTGAAAAAGGATACTATTTTTTTGAGTATTTAGTAAAATTTGGCTTACCCCCGTTCCCATCCCAGCACCTTTTAGTCCAGCCTCTCCATATTTGTCATACAAAGATTTTTTCTCATCATCTGATAGAACCTACAAGCCAAACAAAAGCCACTTTAAAACCAGATCATGTCGTATCACATTGCTTCATTAAAGCACCAATATACCTCGTAAGCATTGCTAATTTCTTTGAATTTAGCTTCAGCTCCAGTTTCTCTGCAGAGTTCAAATGACTATACGTTGAAATAGAGAACTAAACGAAATTTCAAAGTGACTTGTACATCTCAATCAAGCAACTATCCAGCGAATAAAGAAAAACCCATTAAAGTTGTTAAATCCAGGTCATAAAATTTTGTATTTTCTTAAAAAAACAAGTCCCCTAATCCACCTGACCACCATTTGCACCCATCATGCTCGCAATTATCAAGACCCTTTAGAGGCAGCCTTGAAAAACAGAGGTTGAAAAAAAAAACACATTTGAAAATGCCAGGTCGGCACATGTACGCAAAAACTAATTTGGTACACATGTTGAAATTGAAAGGATCGAACAAGCAGGGGAGGGAAAGAGAACAGAGTTAGAAATCCATTTACTTGTTAACGTCTGGATGATAAGTCCTAGCAAGTTTCCTATAAGCTGCAAAGGTGAAAATGAAATCATCAAAATAGGATTCTCGGTCAAAGACCAAAAACTGGATGATAACTCATTAACTGTAAATAGAATCACTAAAGAAAAGGGCTGCTCAGATACAAAAATAAGTGACTAAACTCGCTTGATCATAATTTAGTAATTACGGAAGAGTTATGAAAATACTATGCTGACGACTGGATTAATGATGCAATTACCACTTTTAATTTCAGATATACTGGCATTTCTTGAAACCCCAAGGACAGAATAGTAATCCTGCAGAGCAAATTCAAAAACTCTCAGAGCATACAAACAAATATTCCTTACAGTATAAAATCCCACCTTTTGACACCCAACAACCTTAACCATCCAAAGGAAAATCTAATTTAAATATGCAATAGGTGTGTACGATTCTAAAATAGAAAAATGTGCATATGTTCTGGATTAATGTAATATATTTTTTGTGAAAAAACAAAAAAATACACTCACAACTTCTGCTCTGACAGTGAACCGCCCATTCCTGCAATGATGTGATGTTTGAAAGGACCTTGAATGAAATAAGGTAGTCAAGGAATCTCGAGCAAAAAAGCTCAAACTTGGTGCTGCAATGGAATGTATGGTGCTTGTAACACTGCAGAAACATACAAATACATATGAATCATTGTACGGATATAAAGGTTATGACGTGAAACAACAGCATACATTGAGAAATACAAAAAAAAAACAATTAACATCATCCAGACCACAATTTGATCAGAAGAAAAAAAAGAAAAATTCAGAATTGTATGTAAGCGGGAATTTAAATTAGAAACATGATATAGTGGATCTTCAAGACTGCAGACAACTTCATCGTGGATGGCAAAAACAACAGGTTTTGGTGATCGAAGTTTAAGTTTTTCACCAGCTACATCAACAAAAAGTCTGAGATTCTGTGGAGAATGCACTCCTAGTTAAATAATTATATCAACAAAGCTATTTGCCATAGAAACACTAACCAATATTGGGATGAATTTATGTTCACCATCGAAGATCTCAGCGTGCACTGAGGACGAGTTCCCCATTGTGAAACCCAAGTACTTCCACAAGGTATGGTGGCCATTTAATATATTTCCAATGATAAACAAGGAACTCTGAAAAGTTTCCACTGTTCTGCAAGAGAAGGAAACTCGTGATGTAGCAAATGATAACTGATTCAATAAACTAGCAAAAAAAGTTTACGATGAGAAAGAGTTAATTGGTGATGGATTTTTCTATAGAGTTTGGTAAAGCTAGTGATTTATAATGAATTGAAACCGTGAAAGACCATAATTCCAAACAAAGTACACAATTAGAGTTGAAAATTCAGATTATGGGATTTGGTAGAGTATTAGTGTGGTAGAGTATTAGTGGAGTTTATAAAGGAAGATCAAAGGATGTTATTTAGTTGTGTTGTTTGAATTCCTAAATAGTATTTTCATCATGTTTACTCTTAAGTTTTTATTTCAAAGGAGATTGTAGAATATGGAAAATTAATTAGAAGGGAGATCTAGCAGACTAAGATCGATATCCCTTACTCTTACAATCTCCTTTTAGACAAAAAAAATAAAGAGTATTGAAAGACATAATTTAAATACTATCTAGAAATCTAAAGAACAAGAATAGGACACCTTTTTATTTTAATATTTTATCTTTTCTAGTAAACTCCACAACAACTCGACAAGGGTGCTTACATCCGGAATAATAACACAGTAGTGAGCAGCAAAATAACGCCAGGGGCCAAAAGCTTTCATTTAAGCAAGTTAGTTATTGCTATTTAGTTTTTTTCTTTTTTGCAAACATTCTAATCACAGTATCTCGACATTCTGCAAACATTCTAATCAGAGTATCTCCAACACTGAAAATACACTAAGAGTAATTAAACCGAGCCACACACATTCTGGTTCTCGAAAACCATCAATTGGGAAGAAGACCTGGCGCAAACGCCGATGAAAAATACTTCTGTGAAAATAAGAGTGACTGCGGCAACATTCTACAATTACGGGAGACAGAATCTTAAATAATGAATACTATTCCTGACATTCCGAGAGCTCAGAAAATGTCAAAAAGAAAAAACTTCATACTCCACAGCTCAAATCCTTGACGATTAAAAAAACATTCGGATTGGTGAATAATAATAACAAACCCAAAAAATGAAAACTAGGGCAACTCGGAGAAAAAACTAAAATTGAAAACATAGTAGCACCTCGAAGTCCTCGTATTCCTAATCCCAGTCGATCCCTCGAGAGAGTGGACGAACAGAGAGAGGGAGGGAGAAAGCAACTGGACCGAAGCCGCTTTGCGAGGAAAAGAGGGCGGAAGATGAGGCTGGAGAGTGCCCTTTATTTTTATTTGTATATTATTTTTTAAAAAATATATAACAAAAAAGACGAGAATTAAATATTTAATTTGATTCTAATCTAGTTTTGTTCCTCCGACAACTTAAATTATTATGGATTTTCACAATCAAATATCTCAAAAGGTAGACTTTGCAAAGCAGCTTCCAAACTCGAGTCCCATAACGATCACTTTGCTCGAACTCATTAACCGGAATTCTCCTCGGAGAGTACCGGCAGAGAAGACGGACTTGAATGTGGGGCTACATCTGTTAGGTTCTCTCTATACTTTGGTCGAGTTTTGGAGGAATAGCTTCTTGATCTGTTTTCAAAATCAGTTTTCAAAATCAGGTAGAGAAAAAGCTCTTCCCATTATCCTTTAATCCCTCTTCTTACCCTCAATGAGAAAGGATTTAATGTGCAAGCACATCTCCTTAGGCCGCTCTACATTGATTGCATGCCCTGCATCTTTCAATACGACGAGCCTTGCCCGATCTCCGATGACCCTACGCCAATTCAAACTTCCTTGAGCCACGGAAAAGTTATTTCATTATATGAAGGCTTTTGAGAAATACCCTTTTAATCTGTTTGCCAATTCCAATGGGAAGATCAGGTCCTTTTCTCCCCAGATTATCAAGGTTTCCTGCATTGCAATAATCTTCGAGTAAATAGCACTTTTTATGGAAGATCAAATTTACAAATTTGTTTCCTTTTTTTGTACCTGGTTTATCTTTGGCAGATTAGACCATTTTCTGTCCTTGTGTAGAGCTACTATCATTTCTCTCTTTTCTTCACCATAAGTGGACATAGCCTACAAACACCAGAATACTAGTTTTCAAATTTATACTTTTTATGTTATATGTATAAATCAATAACGCATAAAAAGGTCAGCCCAGCAAATTATTAATACTTAATTACCTCTTAATTTTTAGTATTTATAAATATTAAACCGGGTCATCTAACTTGGTCATGGTTTAAGCTCCCACCACCTCAAGCCGTGACATAATCATAATTTTTAAAAGTCACGTGTAAATAATTTATCTTACTGGTCCAATGGTTTTTTAAGGTTTGTGTTGGGGATAAGTTCTGATTTGGTTTTGGTGGAGCAACAAACCCAAAAAAACCAAACCAAAGCTAGTGCTTTGGTCTGGTTTCCGGTTCAGTCTCTGTTCAATTTTAAATGCAAAATAATTTCAAAACCTAAAATACATCAAATATTAGTGAAATAGAATCAAATTTCGGATATAGAACCGAAAGGACCGGACCGAACCGAACCCAATCGGATAATAAACAATTAGAATAGGGCGGTTACTTACATCCATGAAATCTTGGAGTATCCAGGAGGGAGGGGTTCTGGCAGGCTTGGCGAAGGCGATTCGGAGCATTTCTCTCATCTTCTCCGGCGACCGGGGAACCAAAAGTGCGACGGCGTCCTCCACGCTCTTCATCTGGAACATTCCGGCCTCCATATCCTTATCCTCCAAGCAAACTCCGGCGGCGCATAACACCAATTTCTCCAATCTCTCCCCAAACTGCGCCGCCACGCTGTAAGCCACGAATCCGCCGTAGCTCATCCCCACCACGCTCATCCTTTTCACTCCATGCGCATCCATCGCTGCCATCACGCACTTTGCCTGAAACTCCTCCGATCGTCCGGCGGCGGTTGAGCGAGATTCGCCGAAGAAGACCAGGTCGGGAACGAAGAGGTTGAAGCGAGAAACAAAAGGGGAGACCATTCCGTTCCACTGCCACAGTGCATTCCCTCCGAATCCGTGTATCAACAGCAAATTCGGCTTGTTTGGGCTGTACTTTTTGGGGATCCAGCAGTGCATGACGGTGCCTTCGCCGAGATCGGTAATGGCGGATTTGAGGCCGGCTCTGGAGAAGGAGAAGCGCAAGCAGGATTCATAAATATCAGCAAAACTGAAACACTTGGCCATTAAAGGTGAGAAAAGCTCGTAATTGTAGGATTAGACGAAGAAATCGCTGTTAATTTGCAGTAACGAAGGAATAAATTTGGGAAAGAAGAGCAGCAATTTGGTATAAAAATCAAAATTGGAAGAACAGCCTTCCTCTCCTTTATTCCACGTTGATTGGATTATTATAATCATAAATCAAATATATTTAGTCAGTATGGTAGGTTGGACAAAAATTAAGTTTTTGAAATTTAAATATTTAATTGTTAACAAAGACAAAATCAAATATTAGTAGGTTAGCTTGAAAGTAACATAAATTAATGAAAAAAAGAATAGGGGTGCCTCGAGAACGAACCATTCCTCAAAACGTTCAACTCACCGAGTTAAACGATGAGAGATGCCCGAGTCTAAAGCCTTGGACAACGTGATCGAGCGAAAACCAACCAATTTTCTCACTCTATCCGGCCATAGTTGTTGAAATATGAATTAGTTTCCTTGTTAGGGTATTTATTGTTTCTTGGGTGCGTATAACAAGAACTCTGGAATCAAATCAAAGCTTGCAAAGAACCCGGCTTTAAGTGACAACCCATAATTGTGGGTGTTCGTCTCACATCTCTTAGGACTAGAAGTGTCATTCGAGCCGGCTCGAGCGAACTAAACCTAAAATCTTTCCGGTCGTCGAGTCTATCGAGCTTTTCGAGCTGAAACTGTTGAGCATATTCGAGTCGAACTTGTCAAGATTTTTTTCAAAAGTTTGTCAAATATTTTTCAATACATATAACTTTTATATATTTTTTAATAAGTTGCTTTCGTTGAGATAAGATTAAAAATGCGATAAGTAAATTAATTTTTAGAGCATGTATGGTAAATAAAAAGATTTATTAAAATTAATCTAAAATTTAATTTTTTTTCCTTCTCTTTTCCCCTCCTTTTTCCCCCTTTTTTTTTCCATATTTTCTCCTCTTTTCCCCTCTCCCCACCGGCTCTTATCCCTCTCTTCAAAATTAATTTTTTCCCTATTTTCTCCTTCTCTCTTTCCTCTCTTTATCTCCTCCCCCGCCGGCCCTAACCCTCTCACTCTCTCTCTCTCTAACTCAACAACCCTAATCACGAAGGCGATGAAGCGCGAAGTTAAAGGAGGAAACGGCGATTTTGGAAGATCCGGCAGCCGGAAAAAGGAAATTGACAAGGGCTCGCGGGCTCGAGAGATCCGAGTCTAACGAGCCAGCTCGCGAGCGCGAGCCTGGCGAGCTTGACTCGGCTTGCTACAGTGTCCAGCTTAGTTTGACACCTCTAATTAGGACTGAATTTTGATGACGGCTTAAAAATTGAGTTGCTCTTTCTTATTAACATAAGAACAAAGTTGTATGTTCAATGATTCAGGGCAAACAATAATGTATTCATGAATTTTTATGTATAATTCAAAAATTCAAAACATGTTAGTTTATACTTGACTTATAAGCGTCACCAAAACTTGGAGTAGACGTGGTCCGGACTATTTAAATTTTTTGAGAAAGTAAGATTAGATCAATATATTACGGTCTTAGAACCAGGATTGATTGTTCAGTAGCGGACCATATCTAAATCAAAAATTTAATCTCGATCTATTTAGTTTTTTTATTAAAATAAAATAAAATAATTTTTAATTAATAAAATATAATAATATTTAAAATAATATAAATTTTATAAAATACATAACAATTAATTATTTGAACATGTAATTTTAAATTAAAAAAATAGATTAAAATAGTCACAAGATTATCACAATTAGTAATTTTGATTTAAGAAAATTTAAAATACACATCGAAATCATCCTCTAGATCATTTCGCGTCAATTCTAACTAGAGCAAGACATAATTTAGTCTAGTCTGATCATTGAAAAAATAAGACCAGACCAATATATTTTAGTTTTAAATTTTAAGACAAGAATCAGAATTGTATATGACCAAGACTAGGGGTGGGCGGCGGATCGGATCACCAAATTTGATCCGATCGGATCGTGACAATATCACGATCCGATCCGATCTGATTACTGGTAGGAGTTATCGGATCGGATTGGTCAATCCGACAAAATGTTCTTCCCTGTTTGAAATTAATCCAATCCAAAACATACAGAATTCCAAAACAATAATAATCTAAATCAAACAATCCCAAACAAACAATCTGAAACAATAAACAATGCAAACAATCCGAAACAATGAACAATGCAAACAATCCGAAGCAAACAATCTGAAACAATCCTTGAATATGAACAATCCAAACAATCTCCGAAACAATCCAAAACAATCCATTACAAATTTACAATTTACCATCCATCATAGGTCCATAACCATAACCACATTAACCTTACGTAATACATCCAAACAATTCAAAAATACATCCAAACAATTCAAAATAATCCCACAAAATCCAAACAATCCAAAATAATAAAACAATTCTATAACTAAGCATACAAAAATAAAACTACGATAATCCACCGACTAGAGGTCCATAATCGGCTCTAAGTCTCCTCGGGTTGCATTCTCCATAATTTCTACAAAACGAAAACACATAAAAGACACCTATATTAATATTTGTATAACATTAATAAATAACATTGTTGATAAATAAAGGATAGTTGAAATATACCTTCGTCAATTGTAGAGTAGTCTTCTAATACCTCCGACAAAAGTGGAGTCTCCGATTCAGAACGGAGCCAACTCTGGGTGCATATAAGGGCCTCCACTGTTTTCGGTAACAGGGAAGTGCGGAATGAGTCGATAACGCGACCACCACAGCTAAAAGCTGACTCCGACGGCACAGTAGAAATTGGAACGATCAATACATCCTTCGCTATCCGACTCAAAATTGGAAATTTATGAGAATTCAATTTCCACCATAGCAAAAGGTCTAGAGTCTC
>QAOC01019819.1:47369-88582 GCA_003255005.1 Begonia fuchsioides
GGGATTGTAGATGTTGATTCTATCGTTGTGTCGATATTTGCAGACGCTGTACTTTCCATTCTGCAATTAAACAACCAAACCAAATTCAAGAGAAATAATTATAAAAATCACAACCTCAATCAAAGTAAGAAAATGAACTTCATAAGCTAACCTCAATAAAATTTCAGCAAAAAAATTCGGACAATCAGCAAGACAGCAACTAGTAACTAGCAACTAGATTAGGGAACCCGAGCAGAATATGTGATTCAAGCCGATTAGATTAGGGACAATCTGAATATGGGATTCAACACGAGCAGATAACAGATTAGGGACAATCAACAATCAGCAATTCAGCTTCAGCATATGAGATTCAACCCGAGCAGAATCGAAATCGGAAATTAAACCGGAAATCAACCCGATCAGCAATTGAAGCTCACAACACCAGTCAATTCATCCAATAAACAATTGATAGATAGAAAGAAAAAAGGATCAAATTCAAAGAAAAACACTCACCCCTAATCGCCGGGATCGAGCTAAGGGTTTCGGCGGGATCGAGGATTCGTTGGGTTAGTCGCCGGGATCGAGGATTCGTCGCACTAGTCGCAGACTCGCAGGGGTTCCGTTCCGTCGGGGGCTGGCTTCACCAATCGCGGCCGCGGGGTTAGGGTTTCGGCGTCGGGGACTCGGGATTTCTTCGGAACTTGGGGGTCGGGGACTCGGGGGATCGAGAATTTCGTTAAGTTTAAAGTTTTAAATGTTCGGATTTACTATCGGATCGGATCGGATCGCTCCCAATCCGATATGCGATCCGATCCGATAATCAATCCGAACATCATATCAAAATAAAAAAAAACTCACCGATTACCTTTGCCCGATCCGACCGAATCCGATCCAATCCGATCGGATCGTCGGATTGGGTCGGATCCGCCCACCCCTAACCAAGACTAACAAAAAAAAACCTATGGTCCGACCAATCTATCAGTTTGGATCGATTTTGTCCAACCCTAACCAAAACTCACGCACAAGCAACGTGAGATGAACACTTAAAATCATTAATTTATCATAATCTAGTATCTTTATAGAAGGCTAAAAGTCTTCATTGATACCATCGCCACACTTCAATTCAAAATGAATTTGATACTTTTTCGTCATAATACGAAAATACCAACTACACAATATTGTATGTTTTAACGAAAAAAATTTCATGACTTTATGTTTGAATTATAGTTGAAAACGTTATGATATCTAAGAGGTCATTCGACAGATAAGTTGTCACTAAAATTCACTCTCAAGTCTCAAGCGATGTGGGACGAATACATGATGTTGGACGAACATGCATGATGTGGATCATCACACCACATATATCTCAGTTTTTTTGTTGAGGAGGATTTGGTGGTCAAAAATAGGAAGCAAGAGACCCAAGTGCAATTCAGCTCTCACAAAATGAACCCGGCATTGGATATACTAAGCCGAGCTAAACTAGATCAAACTTCTTGGTTGGGATTGATTCAACTTAGTTTTGAAGCAAAATGTAATATTCATTGTTTTTCTTGGTTCGTTTTGGTTGCTTTCTCGGCATTTCAAGCCCCCATTTCGACCTCATTATGGATTTCACAAGCTCTCAACAAAGCATTTGCACATTTCTAGCATGATTTTTGATTAAATCATTGTTCATTTAAATCAAATGATATACTTTAAATAACTGCTGGATACGTTCGGTTTTACTTATGATACATGTATGTTTATGCATATGCTTTAGATAATTGTATGTTGAATTATGTAGTCGTTTTTTGATATTGTTGTGGGATGATTCCCCTATTGCCCTCCGGCCTGTTTGATATGGGAATGGGTAATGGTGCGGTAATGATGCCTTTCCTGGAAGCCCGAGAACCC
The DNA here is from genome assembly GCA_003255005.1 of Begonia fuchsioides. Classification (NCBI taxonomy): domain Eukaryota; kingdom Viridiplantae; phylum Streptophyta; class Magnoliopsida; order Cucurbitales; family Begoniaceae; genus Begonia; species Begonia fuchsioides. The sequence continues at coordinate 49,242 of QAOC01019819.1, forward strand.
CTAAACCTAGTTAGGGTTGCGCATGAGATGTAATTGGATGCGGTGATATTTTTACTTATGATGAGCTTGATCTGGGTCACCTGACCCTTGATTGCAGTTGATTCTAAACCAGTGTGCTTGATCCAAGTTTCCGAGCTGACTCTTCTGACGTAGTCGAACTTCTTTTGGCCTAATTACGTATTTGGATTATCTAACTTGACGTTTTTCGTCGGACGCTATTTTGTGTGGTGAAAGAAATAGTGAAACCTTATTCAACTATGATCGATGAAAAGAACCCACGATCACTCACTGTACTCAAATCTTCATCTTCTTCCTAAGCTAGTAAATGAGGGGAGGACGAATTTTGAATTTGTCCAGCTGAGATGGCAAATAATATAGACTTTTGTAATTTTGGACCATTTTCGAATTCTGCAATGTCCATATATATAATTCATTGGAATCCAGTCCAGCCTAGAGCCGGTAAACGAGCAAGCTGGTTCGACAGCTCGCTCGGCCGGCTCAGTTAGGTGTCGAGCCGAGCCAGGCTCGGACCGGAACAATGACGATCCTAGCTTGCTCGAGCCTGTAGATCGAGCCCGAGCCAAGCTCGACGGATGAGGCTTGCGAGTCTAACGAGCCAGGCTCGAATCGCCGGTCGTCGCGCCTCATCGTCTGTCGCCTCGCCTAGTCGGTCGTTCGCGTCGTCTCCTCGCCGGATCTCGTCGCCAAGTCGGTCGTTCGCGTCGCCGTCCGTTGCTGCCGGATCTCGTCGTTGTCGTCCGTTGCCTCGCCGTCCGTCGTCACCTGGCTCTCACCTCGTCGCAGATTGTCGCTATGAACTGCCTGTGTCGACCCTAGAAAATACCTTGGGTCGACACATGTAGGTTGGGGTCGACATAAATCGAAAGGATCCGTCTCTGGAAAATCAGAGGTCGACACAAATCACTATATTGTAACCCTTGTAAACTGCCTGTGTCGACCTTAGAAAATACATTAGGTCGACACATGTAGGTTGGGGTCGACACAAATCGAAATGATCCGTCTCTGGAAAATCAGAGGTCGACACAAATCGCTATGTTGTAACCATTGTAAACTGCTTGTGTCGACCCTAGAAAATACCTTGTGTCGACCCTTGTAAACTGCCTGTGTCGACCCTAGAAAATCCTTGTGTTGACCTTGTAAACTGCCTGTGCCGACCCCAAATTTTTCAGATACGGATCCTTTCGTTTTGTGTCGACCCCAACCTACATGTGTCGACCCAAGATATTTGACTTAGTTTTTAAAAAGTTTAGTTAACCTAATTCACCTCCCGTTCGTCGATTTTTCATGAAACGGGGAGTCGGGAACTTCCAATCCCGATTCAGGTTACAACATAGAGATTAATGTGACGTGATGCTAAGCTAGTAAACTTAGACTTTCTCATTTTTTAAACTTCCGGTTACAACATAATATATCGAATTTTAGACAATTTATAATGATTGTTTTAGGCTCCTTTTCGGCTCGATTAGGCTCAGGAGCTGGGCTCGCTCGGCTCGAATATGCTCGAGGCTCGATAGCTCGCTAGAGCAAAAAATTTTGGGAAAAAGCTCGACGGGCTCGGCTTGAACAAGCTCAACAGGCTCGGCTCGAATAGTTTAACAGGTTGAACCAGTTGGCCGAGACTGAGTTCTAGTCCAGCCATTGCCAAAGCTTCTACGGAAACTGACACGATAATGATTACTTGGTTTCAGAAAATAGGCAAGTTTAAAAGTCCCTTCAGACGAAGAGCTTAGTCTCTGCAAGTTTCTGAAAAAGCTTCATACATAAGCCCCTTTCTACATGCAGAATCTACCCAATCCATTCTCAACTTCTGTTATGGCAACCGCCAACCGCCGGTCACCGGTTCCAAAATAGGCATCTCTAAAAAACTCCACCAGAATCTCTCGCCGGAGTGTCGATGGGATGGCGAAGTACAGAGAATTGACGACGGAGAAGCAGCAGAGCTGGGACCTTCCTCGCCGTCTTGCTAGTGAGCCCAACGTATCCACGTGGCACTTTGCAATGGGGAGGTGGTGGGCCCAACGCCGTAGACGATCCTAAACTTGAGTGCCATGTAATGAGTAACGTTTTAAATTAGGATCAAAATCAATTTTAATTTGATTTAATTTTAATTTTTAAAAAATTATAAATTATGAATTAATATTAATTTTTAAAATTAAAAAACTGTAAAATTTAACTGTAATAAAATCTTATTTAAATCTTAATAAAATTTGATATAATTATTAAAATGAATTATATATCTGTTTAATTATTTAAAAATAAATATAAATATAAAATAAAAATCAATCGACATGTGTCACTCATAGCTTCCACGACTCCTATGTCCAAAAATTAAGACCCAACGAACATCATATACATTAATACAAATCTACAAATAAATAAAATTTTAATTATCTATATTATATTTTTTAATTTATATGTGTTAAAATTAAAATTAATGTAAAAAATGTATATTATATAATATTTAAAGGTAATAAATAATAATTAAAATTCCAGATTAATTTAATATTTACTTGCTGCATTTTCTGCCTTCGTTAATTTCTTGTTCCCAAACGATCTCAATTCCGTGTGGGTAGTCGCAACAGAAGAAGAAATTACTTCCGATTTGCTCAAGCTAACACCGGAATCAGCCGGCGTACCCGCAGTTTGCGTACCAGGTGAACCCTAGCTGCTCCAGTTTTTCTTTTCTTTTTCTTTGCGAGGGGCGATTTTGAGTTGTTGATGGCAAGCTTTTTCATCTAGTTGAACTGGATTGAGATCTGAGTTGCAGTTGACCTTGGTTCTGACATCCTAATGGGCGCCGCTGGCTCAAAGCTGGAGAAAGCTCTTGGGGACCAATTCCCCGAACGCGAGCGTTACTTTGGCCTCGAGAATTTTGGCAACACTTGCTATTGCAATAGCGTCTTACAGGTTGTTTTCGATTATCTGATTACTTATATCTGCTTTTTTTCATCCAGTTTGATCTTCTACGTGGTATTGTTTGTTGTCGAATAGTTTGACTCTTAATAATATTCATTTGATTGCTCAATTAAAGGCGCAACAGTGTGGGATTGATAGTTGTGGATTGGTATATTTTGGAGTGTTTGATAAGCATTTCAACATTTCAAAAGCATTCCTTTCTCGTGGTTATCGTGGAGTTTTAGGTATTAAAGCGTTTTAGATTTTATTTTACTTTTTTCATGTAAAAAACAAGTGTCCATCGATTGTTCGTGAGGGAGCAGCTATGAAATGTTTAACATACTTCAGTTTGGCATATATAATCTCAATCTCAGTACTTTTTTTATATCTATCTTCTTGACTATTTAAACCTAACATTCTGTTTTCAGTCTCGAAATGGACACCATTTTAACCTTTGTTATAATTAGCTCTAATTTCTGGAGGTATTACAGTTAAATTAAACTCTATGAAGATGTTACTACGCATGCTTAAATTTAATGTCATGTAGAAGATATAATCAAGGTGTAACTTGATCTAAATATAACCATTTCGTCATTGTTTAATTGTAACAATTGTTCAAATAAGTTTGCATCATTTTTTATGAATCTGATTTTTTGAGGCCCAGCATGATAAAAGGATAATCAGTGGTGCTTAGAGACAAAACAGTGAAAATATGTTGTAAGTAATGACTTTGATTATGTTACAGCAATAGATCCAAACCTTGTCCATTTTTCTTGCAGGCGCTTTACTTTTGCGTTCCATTCCGTGATCAATTGCTTGAGTATTATGCAAATAGCAAACATATTGGAGACACAGAAGAAAATCTCTTGACATGCTTGGCAGATTTGTTTACGCAGGTAATTTCTTGTGTGGAAAAGCTTAAAAACTCAACAATATTCAATTAAGATAAAATTGTTTTTGATTTGAGCACGTTGCACTGGACTTTTTCTTGCTTGAAAGGGATGTCTATCAATGGCATATTCCATATATCATCTACATCTTACATATTTTTTATCAAACTTTTTCCTTCTTTTTCCTTCTTTTTCCTTCTTACATATTCCTGATCCTCTGGCGTGTATTTATGAGAGTGTTTTGAAAGGAACTTTCAAGTTTGCTAGTTTTTATGAGTTCTAATTTTGTAAATAAAGCTTCTTCTAACCAGCTCAACACCCAAGACAACTTTATACCTCCAGTTTTTTTTAACGAAGGTTCTTAGTTTTAGGATTTCATATTTATCTGACTTTTTCCATTTCAGATTGTTTTATGCACATTTTATTCGCATGTTAAATTTTGCTTTCTTTTCGAAGCAACATGATCATTTTTTCTTCAGTTAGACTAATTTTTTTACTTATTCCACAAATAAACAGATAAGCTCCCAGAAGAAGAAAACAGGCGTTATAGCTCCGAAGCGTTTTGTACAGAGACTGAAGAAACAAAATGAGCTTTTTCGTAGTTATATGCACCAGGTATGGACCAAGAAAGCTATAAAACGGGGTTGAGCAACAAGAAAGCTAAAAACAAGCCATGAAATGGACTGAAAAAGTGTTATTTTAGTCTTTCCGAGTAGAGAATGCAATTAAAAAATTTATGCTGGAGATTCTGCATCAGTGATCATAGTATCAAAATTTGATATCTTTTTGTTCCAATTGCACTAAAAGATACCATTAAGAACAAGTGTAAAAACATCTTCTACACCACTCCCTATGCTTTTCTCAGATTTTTATCTTTAAAAAACTGGATGTAGATAAATGTTAAGATTTTGTGTGGAAATAATTCTAAAAATCAACTGAGTAAACAGAGGCTAGTGATCTAAAATTATGAGTTGACTCTCTTAGCACTGCTCGTGTCTCTTATACAGAGCTCTTTGCCTTCATGGCCTTTGGTGCAGATTGATTTTTATTGAGTTGGTTGTAATTAGTAGCTCGACCTTTTTACACCACATTAACTCATCTTTCTATCTGTTCTATATTTTTCTTGGGATGCAGGATGCCCATGAATTTTTGAATTTTCTGCTGAATGAATTGGTTGATATACTCGAGAAAGAGGCACAGTCTTCTAAAAGTGATCCAGAAACTTTATCACCAAGTGAAAAGCTTGCGAATGGACCCAAGTCTACTCATGCTAATGGTACTCGAACTGAACCTTTGGCTACATGGGTGCACAAAAATTTTCAGGTGACTTGGCTTTCATCACATGCTTTGTTTACATTTGTTGTGGTAAGGTATTTTTGGTAAGGCAGCCTGAATAATAATTAGCATGATAAAAACCATGTCTGTCAGTGTCACACATCTTGATATCTATGATTAGTTTCTAAATTTTACCTTCTAGTGGATGTTTATGAGGTAAAAATTGTTCTGATTAGACTTTTAAATGCTAACATGTTGAAACATCATTCCCTAAATGACTCACCCCTTAGAGGAAAAGGGGAATAAATCAGCTGATTCACTATTCACCGATGATTATTGGGATGCTGACCTTGTCTTAGTGCTAAAGTAAGTTTTGATGCGTTCTCTTTTGATCTTCTCTTATGAAATTTTATTTTTATTAGGGAATACTGACCAATGAGACAAGATGCTTGCGGTGTGAGACTGTCACAGCCAGAGATGAAACTTTTTTTGACTTGAGCGTAGATATCGAACAGAACAGTTCAATAACAAGTTGTTTGAAGAATTTCAGTTCCACAGAAACTTTGAATGCAGAGGACAAGTTTTTCTGTGATAAGTGTTGCAGGTAATCATATACCTAAATTCCATGGACTTATTAAACTCTACGTTTCTTTTTAGTAATTCTTAATATATTGTTCTGCTGATCATCTAATTTATTGTTTAGGGTTCTGATTTTTTAGAATTTGGATTTTACTCTTTTCTTTCATTACGGATTCCCAAGTATTAACATATATTGCTTTTGGTGTTTCCAAAGTTTGCAAGAAGCACAAAAGAGGATGAAGATAAAGAAACCACCTCACATCCTGGTCATCCATCTGAAGCGATTCAAATACATAGAACAACTTGGCCGCTACAAAAAGCTATCATACAGGGTTGTTTTCCCTTGGGAGCTGAAGCTGAGTAATACAATGGAAGACCCAGATTCTGAATATTCATTATTTGCTGTCGTCGTCCATGTTGGAAGCGGGCCAAACCATGGACACTACATTAGCCTGGTGAAAAGCCATAGTCACTGGCTATTTTTCGATGACGAAAACGTAGAAATGATTGATGAATCTGTAGTGCAAACATTCTTTGGATCTGCACAGGAGTATTCTGGCAATACGGATCATGGGTACATCCTATTCTACGAGAGTCTCGGCACCAGCAATAAGAGCTGAGAATGTCCTACAAGGATCTACGATTGGTTAGACATTTTTCTCCTGGACTCGTAACACTTTATATTTCTGGTGATTTCGGTAATTTGTTTGTCCTTCATTATAACCTTTTTCAAGCTAGATATATGTTGTGATAAAAGTATACTCAGTTGGGATGATATGTATAGTGGGATGGTGATAGAGTACTGTCCTTTTATTTTGCCGAAAAAGTAAGAAATAAGAGAAAAGAGAGAACAGTGTACACTTAGTGAGAGGATTTCACTGTGACTACTTGTATCTTTATCATGGTTGAGAATATTTTACTCATAAAAGTGACACAAATTGTAATCTCATGCCCCACATTTCCCTCCTATTAGCTGTTATTTTGCTGTTTTTCTGGGTCCTTGGAATTTTTCTAGAGTTCCGAGTAAAAGCTAGCTTGGCAGCTTGATTCATCCAGTCTGTTAGGTTGGCTGTTAATTGTTATATGTATGTTGAAAAGCATTAGGACTTGATGCCATTGTAGGAGACGTTTTATTTTACAGGTTCTTTATACATCATGGGGTTACTCTGCCTCTCTTTTGCATGTCCGGCTCAAACCAAACTAAATGTATCAGTTTCTAAATTCTAGAATCAAATTTCGGTCCCGATTTGGTTCGGTTTGTTGGTTTTGGATCGGCTTGGAAGCCCGAGTCATTCCATATCCTAACGTTTTGTGTTGATGACATGTTTTTATTGCTATTGTTCTTCATTTTCTTTTCTAAGGTTACATGTCTAAGAATAAAAGGTGTAGCTCATTTATTATTGTTATTTGTTGTGGCTAGATTTGTGATCCGCTTTCATACTAAAAAATTAAAAAAAACCAATTAAAACATGCACGATAATGGTGCACCATAACGCTACAAATGATACAATTTATATAATTACGGTGCGATTTCAGTTTAAACTATGAATTGAAAATTAATGGTGATACCCCTTCAACTTTCTCAATCCATGAGCAGAAAAAGCAGGGAGCAGAAAACAGTGAGGCAGATTGGTCTGAGGGTTGCTGCAATGGTCGCAAATGCTCTACAGAATTAGAGCAGTTGCCCTGGTCGCAGGATAACATATTAAGGTGCAGTTGCATTGAAGTTATAAGAGTGTATAGGAGATTAATATGGTGGCATGGAGAGAATCGGATGGTTGCTGCAAATTAGCGGAGCTCGTGATTGGATGGCACTCGTTGGTAGCTCGAAGTACATGTTTGATTGTGTTACCATTTTGAAATATGAGCGAGCGAGCGAACACCCTATAAAAAAAGAACATGCATAGTCTAAATAGCAGATTAGGAGAGGGATGATTATGGGTATAAAAAAATTTCATCACTTGTTAGTAGTGTTGTTTGGATACGCAAATAGACACATGGCCCAAGCAAACTAGTAAACTACATGAATCGTCTGCGATAGGGACAGTTTCTTCGAGGAATAAGCCTGCAAACATGCGTGAGTAGTACAGCTCCGATTCGACTAAATCAGAGAATCATTGGAGCAAATGCAGAAAGAATTGGTTCTACCAAGAGCTGATGAAACGATTATGCAAATGCAGTTGGTACAAATGTATCGGAAGCAAAATTTCTTTTCGGTGTCATTTACCAACACTTGTAGATCCAAAGATACAAGAAGAGTGATCTTGTTTCGGAATCGATAGTCAAAGAGTAGTAGATCAGTGTATGGAACAAGTAATAGTGATTATCAAAAAACTGCGACCAATCATAGACCAACATATAAATATCCAATCAGCAAGGGTCAATATAAAGAGATCTCGATTTCGAACATCAAGAGCTATTCATTAAAAAGAAATGGAGTTGAATCTTGGTTTCGTATCTTCATAACTCGTGTTTAGTAACTCTCAGTCAAAAGAAAACCTTTATCGAATCTATTTTTAATCTCATTTTGCCTATCCTCTTTACAGTCTAGTATACAATTTCTATTCAAGCTATCAAAACAAATATTTTCTTGTTCCGAGATCATTTATCTTTACTTTCAATCATTGGGTTTAACTAACAAAAAAACTTAATATGTCCGAAGTTGTCAATCGGTGAAGTACTATGCGATGTCTGAGCTAATCAGCTTATATTTTTCTAACTGAGAAAAGAAAAACTTATTTGCATGAAATTCCACAAGCTAGCCATATCAAGTTGATGGAGCATTGTAGAAACTTCATCTCTCTTTATTCTTCTCTTTTAAACTCAATCTTTGCACCACTTTCTCTATGTTTCATGTTCTCTACTTGTCATATTCTGTAACATCTAAATACTGAGCTACAGCCCCGACAGTAGTTCAGGAAAACAATCAAAATCATGTCATATGTTTCAATCGTTCAGGAAAAACCATAGTGTATTATTGTGATAAGAAAATTCACCCTAAAACCCTTGTGAAAGGAAGGAAGAAGGGACACTTGGATTCTCAGAACAAAACACCTACGCCGCAATTCCAGAAACTTTGAGTCAAATACAGCTGTAATGACTAAGTCTTCTTCAGGAAAGCAAAAAAAGAGTGAACAGGGGAGTAAAGACTAGTCATTTATCAGAAAAAAAAAAACTTAAATGAAATGTAAAAGAAATTCATACTTTAGCCATTTCTTCGTCTGGGGACCTGATTTGCTATAATTTTTACTTCCTGTATTGTTCAAACTACGAGCAGTTGTCTAGCAGGCACAGCCTCCTCCTTGCTGGTTTGTCTGGGATGAATTGACAGTTGGTTTCAGGTTAACATTAACCATATCTTCTTGCTTTGCAGAAGAAAGGGCTCCCATTCCTGGCAATGCAGCTGCAATCTTCCGAAAAAGAGGCTGCAATTTTTTTTCATGACATATTGACATGAAGAGGCTGAAAATTAAGCTTAAAACAGCACTGAGGAAATACTTTAATGGGTTAACTTAATTATTTTTCCATTCTTATACCTTAATATTAAATCCAGCTTTTGCACTGGTTTCGATGAACATGACTCCAAATTCGTGGGCCTTGGCTTCACCTTCTTCAATTGAAACTTGTCTAATTCATCAAGCAACAACGAGGAAAATGAAGAAACAGAAGCAAAAACTTGATGATTAACTAGGCATAATGTGAATATTCTGCGCAGAAAAACTGTCATGACTAATACAATAAGAAGGAATATCAATATTCAATATCATTACAGCCTGCAATATCAAACAACTTAAAATAATTTGGTTCAGTCTAGTTGTAAATCGAGAGCTAAGAATTGTGTGGTACTGAAAGAAACCAAATAAAGGAAAAAAGATCCAGAAAATGTGCTCCTCACCTTTTGTCAACAAGATCAGTTTTGTTGCCCACAAGTACAATTATGACATCACTACCCCGTTCTCTTCGTACTTCCTCAATCCACTTAGTGGTGTTTAGGAATGATTGTCTATCTGCACAATTGCTCAACATTTGTTAGAAAAAATAAATATTGAATTTCATATATAATATAGCAAGGTGAATCGTGTTCAAAACAATTAAATAGCATGATTGCTGCAGACAAAAGATTTACTATTCAAGTTTAACAGGGTTCAAAACAAACAAAATCTTTTAAGAACACTGTGACACTTACTAGCTACATCATAAACAATTACCCCAACAGAAGAATCTCTTATGTAACTTGGAATGAGGCTCCTAAATCTTTCTTGGCCTGCGGTATCCCTGTGTAGTATAAACATTGTTCTGATAGATGACAATAATCAGATTAAAAAAGAAAAGACCTGGGAGATCATTTCTCAATGTGCAACGAAATGGATCAGTAATTTTATGTATTTTTTTCTAGTAATTTAATGAAAAAATGATTGCATGCACCAATAAATTATATTCTTTCATTAGGGAGAAGAATATGCAAAAAGAGATGACAAAACCAGCTCGATGTACAGAAAGAAAATGTAACTAAATTGATAACTGTCACTAAAAGAACAGGTATATCGAAGATATTCATACCAGAGCTGCAGGCGAATAGTTCGATCCTCAAGATACATTGTTTTTGACAAAAAATCGATACCAATTGTAGCCTGCTTGTGATTATGTCCACAGCAAAAGTTCAAAACGTGTTAGCAAGAAATTTTAATGATTAATAAAGTAGGACGCCTTGATATGCATAAAAATTTTCATAGTTCATTACTTACAACGATGGTAAAGATAAACTAATACAACCAAAGGATCAATATTATTGTTCGATAAAATCATGGTCAGACGTAATGAACGGTAGATTCAGAGAAAAATCAGTATGAAAGGTTTCTTCGGAAAATGATATGAATCAAAGTTCAGAGAAAACCTATACATCACAAGTAATTCTTCATATCCGTAATTGAGTTTTGACAACAATCAAAAAATGAAACCTTGGTCAAACATAAGAAAACTATAATTGCCCAATAATTCTATGAAAAAGAAAAAAACTATATCAAATACCAATTTACCACAATACTTGACAGACGAGTTTCAAATTCAACCCACTGTAACGATTTTCCAATTTCTTCAATTGAATCTCCATGATAACTTGAACAACGAGTCAACTCATCGCAGTATTTGACAAAGAAAAATTTTGAATAACAAAATTTTCAATTCAGAAGCCTAAATAATAACCATAATTTTCAATAAGACCAGATTTCTTAACGGCGTATAACAAAAGAAGAGTATAATTCATTAGCAGTCACATACGCAGACAGAAAAACAAGACAGGAAGAAAATAGAATGACCTGGTAAGTGGCATCGAATTTGTCGTACATGAAGCGGGTGATGATACTGGTTTTCCCGACGGATTGATCGCCGAGAAAAACGAGCTTGTACTTGGCGAGAGGAGAAACAGTCGCCATTTCCGAGAGCTGCAAAAATCTACCACAGCTGAGGAGAGAATTTGAGATCAAACAAAAGGAAGAATCGGGAAGAGAAAGGAAGAAAAGACGAAGACCAGAAATGGACGGAGGAGTAATTGTGATTCAGTTTCATGTTAACAGAAACCGCCAACCACGACCGACGCCCCAAGTCAAATATGTACATACCATAATTACCCCTATTTTCTGGACGCAAATTACGCTTCTATTCCTCCGAAATTAATTGCATATTTATAATATCCTTTTATCATGGAATTAGAGTGGTCCAGCCTTTACAATATGATATCGAACTTCCTATCGATGGTCATCGAGCCGTTCCATAACGTTTGGCTCGACCTTCCAAGGTTTGAGATTTCGGGGAGCACTCGTGGCGGTTTGCTCACGGGCGGACGGTAATACCGCGCAACTTCGTGTTGTCATGTCTATTGTTGGGAAACAAGCAACAACGAGTAAGCGTGGGTCGGGAGCGTTTGGCTCTGATACCAAATGATGTGCAACCGGAAGGTTAGCACGACGCAGATTAACTAATGTTCCACTTATCGTGGAAGAATGTATGCTCGAAGGTCAAGACCGCGCTATCAAGAAGATATACGGAGTTTTGACAAGCAATTCACGACGCAGAACAAGTAATGTTCCACTTATCGTGGAAGAATGTATACCTCGATATTTTTTATCATGTTAAATTTATAATATTTTAAAAACTATAACATTTTAAATATAGTTATTATATTTAGGTCAAATTTTAAATCAAATTTTAGGCCTTTTTAAGATTTAGACCCGTTTTCAACTATGTTTTTTTTTAAATTTGAATTAAATTTTAACTAATTTTAGGTCAAATTTTGACCATCGAAGCGGGTTGATGTCCTTGATTTTTTTACCTAAAAACCATGAATTAGCCCGTGAACTGCAATTTCGAACCGACCCAACTCATTAGCAAAACCAAACCGGCCCGACCAATTGTAGCCACCCGCAGGTTTGCCGTATGGAATACAAAAGCGTCCACAACTTCTATGTTAATATTTTAATCTTGTCAATTAACATAAACTACTTTCGCTTCTTATCAATGGGTGCTGCTTGAAATTATGCGAGTGGGAAGTGCTTTTCTCACGGAGGAGATACCTATAAACGAGGGAAAGCATCGATTACGCGATTATCTTCAAACTTAGACAAAAATGCCAGGGCAATGTTTGGCAGAACCGCATTTGAAAAGCGTCCGGCCAAAATGCATGGATGAAACACGTTCGGGTTCTTATTACTAATGCAATCTTGTTTTTCACGGTTTCAATATTTTAAACGATAATTTAATTTGTTTTATCAACTACTTCTAGATTCGTATATGGATGAGAATAAGTTTGGTTAAAATCGACCTGTAAACCAAAATTTGAAACCAAACCGAGAATTAAAATCGACTTGAAAACCAAAATTTGAAACCAAACCGAGAAGTCTCAATGCACATCACGGTTTCTTTTTCAAAAACCAAACCAAGGGAACAATATTTTGTATAAATTAAAATTTTTATATTGAAAATTACAAATTATTTTCAAACACTTGCAATATAGTTCATGACCAACATTTCTAACCTAAACTTTCAGTCATCCTAAATGCTGTCACCCTAAGTTCCTGACCTTCAACTCCTGAGCTCTCAATTTCAATTGTAGAGGATTTTCGTTTTAAATTTTACAATCGAAATGAATCTATCAATTTGATCCAAGTAAAGCAGTAACATTCAACATTATATGTTCTTGTCTCCACAATGAGAAATTATAAAGACTCCGAATCAAGCTCAATGAAAGTTTGCTAAGTCAATTAGAAGAACAAATATGAAAATTTAGTGAAAGCAAGTATAGCGCCATTTCCGGGTTTTTTTCAATTAGTTGAGTACACTAAATCTAGATCCTCAACCCCACAATTTATGACGGCTATAGTTACGCTTCTTTTCGCTTAACTTTATATGGATATTTCTGGTAAATTGAAATACTACATACCACAAGGGGGAGAGCCACGAGACAATACAATGAAGGCGGTTTGCCTTCAAAAATGAACTGCAGCATTGCAGTGACAAGAAGGGCAGAAACAATGACAAAACCCTGCAACAACAAAGAATATTCTTTAGCACTGTTGCAAACATCATGTGTCATCAGACAAATACAGAATTGAAAGAAGAATATTTTGTTTGTCTAAAACTATGTAAGATTCATTTTGTTTTAGAATGTTAGGATATATGTATATAGTTCATTTTTTATTTGTTTTCAATTCATGTAACTCAGCCTCTATAACTTAGATAAGCCATGCGAACTTGAATATAATAAATAATAATACTTCCTTCTGTTTTCGTCTCTCAGCTTCTTCTATTTCTCAATCTTGATTGATTCTAATATTTCTGATCTCCCCAATTTTGTTGAGTATGAGAATCTCATTACCCTTCTATTACATTGAAAATGAAAACCCAGCATTCATATAAATATGCCATCGTTCTTATCTTGTGTTGAAAAAGACAGATTTGTATTACAGGATTATACTTACCTTCCTAACCCCGCCAGCTTGGCTTGTAACTAAACCAACAAGAATTCCACCAAGGGCATTCATAATTACAGGGATCTGACAGTCAAATCAGAGGAAAGCAAATGAGGAGAAAAAGATGTAACAGTGTAAAATAAAAAAATAAGTATGTGAAAAATAGTCGTATGACCACACTCGTCATGGTATATAAGTTAATTAGGAGATCGCTCTAATTGCATATTTTTTGAAATGCATGGGTCCAAACAAACTTGTTGGCACATCGATCAATTTCACAAGGCTCTGAGTGAACTAAAGAATAAGCCACTATGACATTGAACTAAAGAGGCTGAAAACCTGAGAACTAACAAGGAACATACCCAAGAATTACCTGGGGACCTGTCCCCACCAGAATTTGGTCCTTCAAATCAAATCAATTATTTCTCTCAAGGATTTGAATGATCCCAATTTATAAAGGTACCCAGAAATTACTAGTTCACCTGCCCCACAAGATCTCCATACTGCATATGTATGTGACATTTAGTAGTTCAAAAATCAATATTTCTCACAAGGATTTGGATAATGCTAAATTGGACTTGATTACTAGGTGAGCCTCACCCATTTCAACAACTATGCGAGCTGAGGAAACAATGAGAGAATACCGGCTTGAGTGATGAGTGTTGATGTGGCATTGACATCATTAAAGTAGAAAAACACGTACATAAAAAGATTAAGTGGAAAGAAATGAACAATAGAAACAAAAACAAAACTGTTCCGACCTCAATGATTTAAAAACTGGTGCAATTATGAAGAGAAACGCAAACATCATTTAGTTTATTACCCAAGTTAAAGAAGTCCAACCATAGAAAAATCCATGTCGTCTGATTGCTTCTCCATCTGGAGATTTGTATGTGCTAACAAATAAACATAGACTTCCAACTATGGACATCTCTACTGTCATCAAATATGAAGAGTGTTTCTTAACCTGCAAGAGCAATATAACAGTGAGTCTGCTTACCAAGTCCCAAGAAACTGAAAAAAGTTTGCTAACCTGAGAAGCCCATTGACACAATGCAGAAGCTAGACCTGAAAGTACAGAAGCAACCAAGACAGGTATGATCCCATGAGAAAAAATTTGATCAGGATTTCCATTAGCACTTCCTTTAGTAGAACCTTCACCTATGCTAAGAAGTATGGCAGCAATAATTAACAAGAATAGAGCCCCAATTTGTTGAACTGATTGTCTCTGCCTATACAGCAAAGCAAGGGTGATCAGATGGCTTCAAGCACACAAATGCTAATGAATATATTAATATTTCCACACCTGGTGGTGAAAAGTGTCATTACATTATATTTAAACAGTGCATATATATTTCCTATTCTTCATAATAAACTATCAATATCAACTGACTAACTCTTCGATTGGGTAGCAGACGTTCAACAATAAATTGCGAATAATACTTTCCACAAAACAAGTAGTTGGATTAATAAATTATACAGGACAGAATCATACAATAAGAATTAGATAATAAAAATAAGACAATTATGAAATAAATTTGCATATCTCATTGAGGAAATACATTGTGATTTACTTCCTAACAAGATTTACAAAGCATACATAAAAATGATGAGAAGTGCAAATAGACCCAAGAAAGTATAGCAAGCAAAAAAACTGAGCAGGTGAAAAATGTAAATTTTTATACAAG
Source organism: Begonia fuchsioides (assembly GCA_003255005.1). NCBI lineage: Eukaryota > Viridiplantae > Streptophyta > Magnoliopsida > Cucurbitales > Begoniaceae > Begonia > Begonia fuchsioides. Next base: position 64,554 of record QAOC01019819.1, read on the forward strand.
CTTTTAGACTTTCAAAAGTTGAGGCATAAAAGGATAGATTCTCAAGATAGAGTTTGTGATGCTCATCTAATTTAATTCTTGGAGTAGAATAAGTCCTGTCCTAATAATTTGAAATGCCAACAGCTTACAACATCTTAAATAGAGCTGCCTATCAAAGCTTTTTTTTTCTCATAAGATACATGGAAAACCTTGAAACTATTATATCGAGTAAATCCATTTTAGTCAATCCCTCATGGACCAAGATTTGGTAAGTCGTGCAAAAAAAATTAAAGGACGTCACCTTCAAAACAATATTTGTTACAATTGCACATGTGGTAGTTCTTTTTCTAAGATGGAAGCATTCGCTTTGCAATAGAATGCAAGAAAAAGAAACAACAGAGAGATGAAATCAATACATTTTTACGACTTTCATTTAATAAATGGTCAGAGGTAAGAGGATCATCAACTTTTATTAGAAAGAAATGAATCCGTTTTGTTTCATACCTCAATATCAAATATGTAAACAATGCTGTGAAAAATATTTTTGTTTGGTTCAACATTGAGAACGTTAGTGAATCAAGGTTCTTGTAAGATACTTGTAGTAAACTATTTTGCAGTGCATAAATAGCCGCAGGAAGGACTGATGCGGTCACTACGTCGGCCAAATTCCACTGGCCAAACACTTTCTTCAAACTTCCTTCTTTTGCCATGAAAAACATGGCACAAATGATCTACACAGTATGTGAAGAAACAGATCGTGAGTGAAGTAAGGAAAGACATGTAATGAAGTAAGCTGACAGTAAAGTAAAGTGAATAAAATACGTAGATATAAAATACCTTAGCCATCTCACATGTTAAAACAGATGATGTCACAATAACTTCTCGTCTGCAGGTAATTACCCTTATGTCAGTTAATTACCCTTAACATCACATCTATTAATCAGAAGTTAAGCCAACAAAAGGCCATGAAAAACAATATTCAGGGAGGTTGTCGAGAGAATAAAAAAATTAATCAAGTAGTACTAAATAACACATACAAATTACAGGTGAATGCTCCATGCATTATTGGAAAAATATAAGATGCTAGGAGTATTCAGGTGATAACACAATAGTGGGTTAGTATTAGAATCGCAATAATAAATGTAGGGAAATGACTATATTCTAAGAGATCAAATCGAATACTTTCCAAGCAATAATAAAGTATTTTGGAACTGCAGAAGAGTCTTGCTCCAATCGGACTAGGATGCAGCAATTTTACTCTCAACCGGTATCTGAAGTATGCATTTAAACAAGTAAACAACAGAAAAACTATATTTCTCATGACGAAAACACTGTCTGAATGAAAACCCTCAGTAAATATCAAAGGACTTTCCAAAAAATCCAAAGCAGTTGAATATTTGAATCCCACACTTTCAACATTATGGTCTGCATAAACTTTCGCGACTAAACCGTGAGAAATAAAACACCATCGCAACACTCATACTTCGTCTCCATGGTCACAATAAATGATTCTCCAACCACTCACAAACTTTAAAACGAGCATTCTATTTATACGGCTTCAACGATCAAGAAACAACAGAAATAAAATTTCGTATTAATTAAAACGATAGAGAGAAAAGTTTCTCCCTCCACCTAGTGTGATCGATCGGCTCCAAGAAAAAAAGCGGAAATGAGAAAGAGAAACCTGATGAATTTTTTAGAGATAAGCGGCTGAGCTCCGTATTGCAGCGAAAGGAGAACGGAATAAAGCAACACTCTGGCATTCATATTATCGGAGACTGAAGCGGAGGCTTTCAATTTTTTATCGGCCGCCATTGTTGGCGACTGTAGGAGTTAACCGGCCCTTTGAATTCCGTTGCAGGGGTTCAACCGGAGATCCAAAACGATTAAACGGAATAAAGGCAGATTGATTTCTGGCGAAGAAAGCATCTAACGGGGTTTTAACTGAAGGATCAGAACGCCATTTTTCCGATCTTCGGTCCGACGCGCCCAAAGTTTAGTGCCCCGGCGAATCGATCGAGGGGTCCAAGTCAAAAACTTTATAGCTAGTCGAGTCGGTGGAACTTTTCGAGTGGAGGCCATCGAACCTATTCGAACCGAGTCAAACGAGTCCAGCTAAATATACGTAAAAATATTTATTATTTATAGAAAAATTATATATCTTTGAAATTAAATTATATGAATTTTAAAAACTACAAGTATAAAAAATGATAAATGAAGAAAATTATATATAAAAAAATATAAGTGTAAAAATTATATAAAGTTATACTTTAGAAGTTAAATAATTTTCGAATTCTAAATTTTTAAATTTCTCCGTTAATTCATCATCTTGTTATTGGTTTCTTGAAACTGTATCGCTTCAATCCTTCGAGCAATCCGGTGCAAGATTTTCACATCGATCGTCGAACACTCGTTCACCTGCACTAAAATCAGACTCAGAAGCTATAAAAGAAATATGAGGAGTTAGTAAATCACGTGTCATTTTAGAGAGAATCGGATCGTCGAACACTGTATTGCTATCAATTTCTTCATCAATGACATCCATATTATTAATTGTTTGTCCAAAACGAGAACTTTTCCTAAAGATATTCATAGCTACGAAATCATAATATTCTTTTATGAAGTTGTCATTTATCATCAATGAAATGAGAATTGATGACTATATATCCGAGTGTATTAGGTTCACTCCATAAGTCAGACGTAATACAAATACACATAGTAAGTGTGTGAAAATATTGAAATTAAATTTTTTTTCATATTATTGTACATTTTAATGATGTCACCTCGCAAAGTATTACAAGAAATTCGTCTAAAACTAGGGTTAACGTATTCCCTCATAAATTGCTCAAGAAGTGATGACTATCAACTATCGATAGCGAGACTTCTTTTTGTGCTACATTTTTTTCAGCACCTTCAAGTAATCTTTCGTGTGAATGCACGAAATTTTCACCAACGACACTTAATTGCAATTGGGTCCGGTCAATTGTTTGCTCGTGTGCGTAACATTTTTTATAATGTCGACCAATAGTGCTAGTGGTAAGGGTGGACGTCAGATCAGATTGGATCAGATTGTTGTCGATCCAATCTGATCTAACGAAAATCGGATTGGAGTAGGGGGATCTGATCAGATTGACTCCAAAAATCCATCCGAATCTGATCCGATCCGAATCCCTGCAAAGTTTTCGGATCAGATTTCGGATCCGACGTTTTCCCGAGGGCCGTTTTCCTGAGAGCATTTCCAATTTTCCATTTTCCAGCATCTCATTTCCAGAGAGATCATGCTCGCAAGTAAACTATAATCTCAACATATCGATAATTCGATTTCCAGCTACAATCTCAACATATCGATAATCCAAAACAACTAAAAGTAAACTATCAATAATCCAATCATAATCCAATCATAATCCAAAAAAATTCATCCATAAAAATTAATTATAATCCAAAACTATCCATAATCTAAATCTATCAAAGTATCACTAATGAATCATAATCCAAAGACCAAAACAATACAGAATACGAAAATAATTCATAATCTCAACATAATCTCAACAATTCATAAAGACTAAAACATACGATATTAATAATTCATCCATTCGATTAGATCGGCTCTACGTCTCCCCCGGTTGCATTCTCCGTAATTTCTACAAAACAAAAACACATAAAACATTCTTATTAATATAACATTAATAAATAGTAATGTTAATAAATAACGTGTAGTTGAAATATACCTTCGTCAATCGTTTTGTAACCTTCTAATACCTCTGACAACAATGGAGTTTCAGATTTAGAACGGATCCAACTCTGAGTGCATATAAGGGCCTCCACTGTTTTCGGTAACAAAGAAGTGCAGAATGAGTCAATAACTCGACCACCACAGCTAAAAGCTGACTCCGACGGTACTGTAGAAATCAGAACGATTAACACGTCATTTGCTATCATACTCAAAACTGGAAAATTATGGGAATTTAATTTCCACCATAGCAAAAGGTCTAGATTATCAGAAAATTCTTCAACAGCATCGTATAGGTAGACGTCAAGTTCCGACCTACTAATTCTAGACTCGGTAAAAGATGTCCCAGAGTATAATCTAGAAAATAAAGGATCATTCAGTAGTGGTGCGCTAACATTGGACGAACTCGATGGTTCGTCACTTGAACTCTTATACTCACTATAAAGTTGGCGCAAAAGAATATCTACTTCGTCATAATATTCACGCCCCCACTCGTCCCCCATCAGAAGGATCAAACAAAGTTTTAACATATTTGCTTTGGACCGAGGATCCAAAACAACTGCAATCCACATAAGTTTATTCATTTTTTCGACGTCCCTCCAATACTTGTCGAATTTCGCAATCATGCCATTAGCCATTGTTCTCAATAATAGATTAAGACCGTCAACGTGCATTTGAATATTAAGCTTCATTCGACATACCTCACTAACATACATGTTGGAGGTCACATACAGGGAACCCGATACGGCAACCGTCGACTCATAGAAAATTTCCAAAAATTTGGTAAATTGACTAATATCCACCCAATCTTCGTCTGTCACAGGCCCTTCATCTCCCATATATGCTAAGAACTGAAAGTCAGATTCTGCAAGTTTGTCGAATGCAGCTGCATACTTTTCAGCTCTTTTCAACATAAAGTATATCGAGATCCATCGAGTAGGCACATCAGATGTCACATTGCCCTTAAATGTTATCTTCATCATGTCAATGCAACTTTTGAACTTCACTAAACGTGCTGGTGAGAATTTAACGTACTTCACCGCCCTCCGTACTCGACTAATAGAAGCTTGATGCTCTCTAAGCCCATCATTCACAATTAAATTGGTGATATGACCAAAGCATCGCACTTGAATAAAGTCTCTATCCAAAACCAATTCATTCCAATGTCGCAAACTCCTAACCATATGTTCAATGACCACATCATTTGAGGAAGCGTTGTCCACAGTGATTGTGAACACCTCTCAATCCCTCAATCACGCAAACATCTCTCAATTAATTTCTCAATGGTTTCTCCTCTGTGGTTGTCAATCTGTCAAAAATTTAATATTTTCTTGTGCAATTTCCAATCTCTATCGATAAAGTGGCCTGTCAAAACCATGTAGTTTATATTCTGAGCAGACGTCAAAGTATCCATTGTCAGGCAAACTCTCTGATTATTTTTACTAAAATAATCTTTCAACTGATTTTTTTTCCTCTTATAAATGGCATCGATATCCCTTGACACTGACCTGCGCGAAGGTAGAACCAACTCGGGTCGGAGATATGCGCACCACTTTCTGAATCCTTCTTTTTCTACCATCATTGGTAGTTCATCAGTTATAATCATGCTCGCAAGTACTTCATTCGCTTCTGCCTGCGTAAAATATGATACAGAAGAAGAGTTTGTTTCCCCTTTAAGCGTAGTAAAAGGCAACTTCTTCTGTAATCTGTGGCCAACAAATACTTTTTGCAACTCTTCAAATGCTTTGTCATATTCAAACTTCCTGCCTTCTTCGTATGACAAACATATTTCTTGTCACAATGGTTACAGCTGGCTCTCGGATCTTCCGGATCACATCCTTCATCCAATGTGAAATGATCACAACATGCAGCCCTGAAAGCTCTTTTTCTTGGATTAGGGGTAGGCTCAATAGGCTCCGTAGTGGTCGCCGGAGTTGTAGATGTTGATTGTATCGTAGTGTCGATAGTTGCAGAAGCTGTACTTTCCATTCTGCAACAAAACAACCATACCAAATTTAAAACACAGCACGAAATACAATAATTCATTACAAAAATTCATTCTAAAATTTGGTAACGAGTTCTCGAGTAAGCAACGGGCCAGTTTGGATCGGATCGGATCCGTCCGACGCTCATCCTTGTCGGGACCCGACTTTCCGATGTTCGACAATATGTTATCCATCTACAATGCAGGTGAGAGATCGACAATAATGCAACAACAACTGAATACAACTACTGAATCAACGACGAACTTCAATTTCCAAACTAAAATTGTACGATGAAAACGATTTAAATTGTACGTAATGTGCATCCATATCGATGTAAATTAATAACAAAAATTGTAAATTGATATTGTTCACCAATTACTCGATGATAACTTGTACGTGATAATTGATATTTAAAATTCCAAAATTACGAGTTCTGTAAAAACAAATTAGTTAACAATACAAATTAACATTATCGATAACTTTACAAATTAATTTTACGCATACCTCGATGAGTAATTTATAGTTGTTTGAATAACAATCAAATACACGAGAAAAATTCTTTGGTCAAGTGAAATTGAGAGAGTGAGAGCTTGAGAGAATTCAAGAGAAATTGGTGAAAATTTAACACTTCTCCACCTCTTTTTATACTATCTACAAATTGCATCGTTAGATTCATCCAACGGTCAGCAAAATCCAACCGTTGCATCCTGAGAGAGAGAGAGAGTGTGTGCGAGAGAGGAGAGGAGAGATGAGGGCGAGGGCCCGAGGCCGAGAGGGGGAGTCGGCGGGAGAGGAGCGACGACGACAACCGCGAGCGTCGGCAACAATGAAGAGCAATGACGACGACTGCGAGCGTCGGCGACGACGAGCGCGATGATAGATTCGAGGCTACGAAAATCGGAGGAGCACGACGATAGACGATACGCAGACGACGATGAATCGAGCTGCGGGAGGGGAGCGCCGGAGCCAGAGAGGGTGGGGGGACCAAGGGAGGATATTCGGGGCTCGTGAGAGAGCCTGACTCGGCTCGTACTGTAGCGATCTGTGCGAGCCCACGAGCCGGCTCGCTCGGATGCAGTCTCTAGTCCCCCCAACGTCAACATTCAACTAGGGTACAGTTTTAATCTTGCAATGGGTCAAAAATATTCTCGTATGATATTCTAAACCTGAGTCCCACTTTTGAAATAATTTTGTGTCACCATATATAATCAGTCGAGAAATAATATTGTTCCAATCAGTTTAAGTTAACGATAACAAATCAAATATATATAAATAGTTTTAATTTATGAAAAGTAATTACGACGATCCGGTTAAATTCATCGTCCACCTCATACTAAAGATGGACAAACTGAATCGACTCATTAATTCTTATTGAACTGCACCTTTTGAGATGGTTTGCCTGCTCGAACAATTTGAAGAAGATCAAAGCATTGAAAACGTTGATGGGTCACAAGAAATATCAACGGCAAATAGCTTCCGAGTCACCGGAGCATTGACGGTAGGATCAATGTGTTGCCCAAAAAATCTCATAATAGTAAAAATATGTCGAACTGCGAGGAAGAAGTGTCGTTTGGAGCTCTACTAGTTAAAACTTCCTCTATCACTATGGTTATAAAGAGTCGAGAATGGTAGACTGAAAAAGAGCAAAAAGCTATCATTATAAATAGAAAAAAATTTAATTTAAAGTATCGATTTCTGTAGAGAAATATGCAAAGAAGTGCTACTCGTCACTAATATTTATCCAACTCCTAAACTTAGAGATATATTTTAGAGTGAGTTTCGCTATGATTGTAAGACTATATCATGATTATTCTTTTCCTTCTTGTTTGAGAGACACCCTAACATAAAAACATGATTTTCAAAGAGCGAAATGCAAATCCATAAATGAAGATTGTGAAAAAGAGTATGAATATGGACGATCGTAGTAAAACGAGGCATAAATCGAGAAATAGCCAACATGGTAGACTTACAAAACTACTTGTAACTAGAAGAGTTGTGGCCCAAGTCAATCAAAATTGAATGACAACTCGAGTGAGAACGGCAACATCTTCGTCAGTGCAAAACAAATTGAGAAGGTGAAAAACAAAAACCAAGAGAAGATTCTAAGAGAAATCTACTGCCAACAATCAAGAATTGCCACAAAACAAAGTCGAGTCTTTGAACCCTGCGAGACACTAGAAATTAAGCATCCGTAAGAAGAAAAGTCTCGTAAATATTCGATTCGACACTTGAAATTTCAACCAAGTTATTCTCAATGGTTGAAAAAGAAGGAAATGTTCAAGAGACTGCCTCGTAGCAAAGACATATACAGAGTTGTTGAATCGCGTTAATAAATTAATCCAAACATATATGTCCCTCGTACTCTTTATAATTATCGCATAAATCAAATTGCTAATTAGATTTTATAAACACACCGTAAATCACACTTCTCTTAGGTTTATTATAGGTCATATCTAACCCTCACCTTTTTTAGTATTATGCACTATTAGAGTGGCCAAACTCTTTTTTGAAAACACCTATTTTTTTTAATTTTATTTTCTTCCTATGTATATCAATGTAACATATTATATAAATGCATTATAAATTTATGACTACTTATAATGTTGTTATATTAAAATAATAAGTTTTATTACAATTTTCAATTATTTAAAACTGAACAATTTATATATTCTTATTTACTTATATATATTTGATTTGATAGGCTAACTCAAGTCGTTAAGTTTACTCGGCTCGTTAGACTCGGCGGACTAGTTAAATTTAACTCAACATATTCGACTAGTAAAGCTTTTCAAGACTCGTCTAAACCAAATTAATTGTTACACAATATCTACACTTAACCGGTTCTTCAACTTAAAAAGGAATCCCGACGAGTCCATCAACCTAGACAAACTTACAATGCTCGTTTGGCGGAAACTTGGTTTCATCAAACAACTAGTCTAGACTTTGGCAAGACTTCTCGTTCGCTAGTGAAACGCACCATGATTCGAGTGGTCCTCTCGTATGGCTTGTTCAATCATTGGTCGATTCGACGACTTGATGTTAACGATGTCTTCCTCCATAATGACCTACTTGAAAGATTGTTTATAGATCAAGCTCCAAGGTTTGTAAATATATTAGTGTTGTTTAGACCAAACTCGACCATTACAATTTTAACATCTCACACGTCGAACCTTCTATGTTTTGTCTATCGAGTTGGTTGTGTCTTCGTGATCATGTTTGTCTGGTTGGCCGACTGGCTCAAATAGGGTACCAAGATTGTCTCGATTCCTTTAACTTAACTTATAGGTTAGTTCAAATCGAATTTTTTTAGCTTGTTAGGCTCAATTCGTTGTATTTGCCAGACTTAGTAAGTGGAGACTTTTAGGCTTATTCTAACTCGTCTCGATTGACTGAAAAATTGATATTTGCATATTTGCGATGGTGTTTGTGAGATGCATTTTATTTAATTTCAATAATTTTTATACTAAATATGTTAGTTTCAAGAAATAAAAGATGTATAATTTCTAAGAAAGAAAGAGAATCTTAGAACCCTAAAAATAAGATTAAATAATGGGTCTAAGAAATAAAGAGAATCTTCTTAATATTGTGTGAATTAACGGCCATGATGATTGATGAGGGCCTCGGTATAAAATGTGTCATGCTCCTGCGGTCGTTCATTCCTTCTCTTCGCTATTTCTTCCCGGCGGCTCACAGGAGTAGAAGCCGCCATGTGTGGAATCCTCGCCGTTTTTGGTTGCGTGGATAACTCTCAGGCCAAGCGCTCCCGGATCATTGAATTATCTCGGAGGTTCTTCCTTTTTACGTTTTGTATTGAAATTTCCTTCTTGCATGTTAATTTTCCATCACTCGGTGAGATGAGGAGTTGGTTTCGTTGCTACTGAACGGATATGCTTGGTTTCTATTGTTTATGGTGATTTGTTTTCGTTGGAAATAGTTTCTGAATGTAATGCCTAATATTCTCTGTTACATTCCAACACTCCTGGCATTGAGCTCTTTTTTTTCAAGCTTTATTTCCAAGTTTTTGTTGATCAATTTGTTTATTGAAAGTCGCGAGTTCATGTTAAAATGAGTTTCAATGGAGGGCCAGCCGGTTTTCTTGTCACTGGAGACAATTTTTCTTTTCTCTCGGTTTACACATTCTGTGGTTTTATGAATTGAAGAGCTGATGCCATTTTTCTCCGTCTCATTTGTTGCGGGCGATTGGTCAGCTCATTGAGCTTCTTCTTGGCGTTTCTAGCTTTTTTTCTAATTTTTAAAATTATTTATTCATAGTTCTTGGATTGAATAATTTCTGCTTCTACTCTATTTTTCTGTTCAATATGATTTTTCCAAAGGGCTACATTCTAAGCCTGTATGTTGTAGTTATTTATTGCCAGCCCAAGAAATCTGAAGGTTCACTAGTTGGAACTTATCAGAGATTTTACAACCTGGGAATAAGGATTTTTGTGTTATGGTCGCTATGATTAAGTACTAGGTTTGTTTTTTCCATTTCTAATACAACATTATGAGCATTGTAATTTCTGTTGAAGTTGTTGCATTTTTTGGGAAGAGTATGTATCATCTCACCGGTGTTGATGATCTGATAGTGCAGGCTCCGCCATAGAGGTCCTGACTGGAGTGGTTTGCATTGTCACGGGAATTGTTATCTTGCTCATCAGAGATTAGCTATTGTTGATCCTGCTTCTGGAGATCAGCCTCTATATAACGAGGACAAGACTGTCATTGTTACAGTAAGATTTAAGGATGCATGTTTAAACATGAAAATTTTATCGTGTCTTGTCATTTCCTAAATAAATAAGTGATATTTTTAATGCATCGTATCTGGATTGTGATGTCTGTCTATGGTGATATTTTGTTAGGTCTTCGAAGAAATACGTTCTTACTTTCAAATCTTGTTTGTTTTTTGACTAGGTCAATGGCGAGATTTATAACCACAAAGAATTGAGACAAAAACTCAAGTCTCATCAATTCCGAACTGGTAGTGACTGCGAAGTTATTGCTCATCTTGTAAGTAACGAACTTATTCACATATTTTGGACTCATCAAAATCTGTTTTTTAGTTTGTAAGTTGTTTGTAATGTAAATTAATGTTGTGTTTCTCTAGTATGAAGAATATGGAGAGGATTTTGTTGGAATGTTGGATGGCATGTTCTCTTTTGTCCTTCTTGACACTCGGGACAAAAGTTTTATTGCAGCTAGGGATGCTATTGGTATAACCCCTCTTTATATGGGTTGGGGTCTTGATGGTATGTAGCTTGACCTTGTGGACATCCATTACAATTTCACATCCAAGGTGTTGATTAACAGATGATGTTCTAAAGCCTATCAGACGATTTTGTAGTTATTTTTACCTTAGCATGATATTTATTTATTTTATACAGGATCTGTATGGTTTGCTTCTGAAATGAAAGCTCTCAGTGATGATTGTGAAAGATTCACGTCTTTTCTTCCCGGACATATTTATTCCAGTAAACAAGGTATCTTCTTCTACAAATTGAAGTCAAACATTTTTCTTAAAGTGCTCGAATCATTTATTGATGAACGTTCTTTGAATTCATTGTTTGTAGAATTATTACTTTCTGCTACATATTATCTCTCGGTACTTAATATTTTTCAGGAGCACTTAGAAGGTGGTATAAACCTACCTGGTACTCGGAGCAGATACCAACAGGGCTCTACGATCCCTTGTCTTTGCGCAAGGCATTTGAGAATGTATGTCATTGATCAGGCTTATTTAGCATTGGATTTTTTATTTTCGATTCTCAATTGTTTTTTAGCTTGCAGTATTGGTAGTATCACATGCCATTTTGCTTCGGTGTTTGTAATGATGACTACTGAGGTTTTCTATATCCTTGCAAATTAAATTTGTTTTGTTTGCTAATTAGGTTGGATCATGACTAATGTATAAATGTGCATGGATTTTTCGTAGTGTGGTGTTGGCTGAAATCTCAATAAACATGAAGCTTTAACTTGATTGTGTGATGGCTTTGCAAACTAGTGACTTAGCATTTCTAACTTCGTTATGCCTTGTCTTGTTATGTAGGCTGTGATGAAGAGACTCATGACAGACGTGCCATTTGGGGTCCTATTATCTGGAGGGTTGGATTCATCACTTGTTGCAGCTGTAGCTAGCCGCCATTTGGCTGAATTGGAAGCTGCTTGTCAATGGGGGTCACAGTTGCACACCTTCTGCATAGGGTTGAGGGTCAGGCTCTCTCCTTTGAATCGAATCATTACATGCTTCTATGAATATTAATGCTTATGATTAGTTTTTGTGTCTTTTTGCTACCTATCTGATTAATATGGCTGGTTTATTCATGATGACTATGGTGCAGCCAGTTATTACAGTTCACCTCAAATGCTTACGTTAAGATAGGCAATTCAAAAATCAGAACTTAAACTATCATTTCTAAGGAGAAAAAATATAAATTACTACTTATAGCTAAAGTTCTGTGTTCTTTCTTTCATGTTTGCTTCCTAATATTGATTAAGAAGTGGTTCTTTGTGGTCAAAGTTGGATGGGGATCTTACAATTGATTAGACACAAATCAAGGACTTTTCCTTCTGGGGATCATAATATATAGAACCAATTTGCTTGTGTTCTCTGCAGGCCTAAATCTTCTTGTTCCTGCCTCAACAGTTATGATTATTAGAATTCCCTGAGTTTCAGTTGACCTTAATTTGTATAAGATCCATACTTGATGTTTTCTTACAAGCTAGTTCTGATCTATTTACCTCAGGGTTCCCCTGATCTAAAAGCTGCCAGAGAGGTGGCAGATTACCTGAAAACTCGGCATCATGAATTTTATTTCACTGTTCAGGTCTATGTGCTTTTGAAAATAATTCAAAGCCTTTATTTAGCTGTTCATATATAGAAACTAAATTTTCATTTCATATATATTAGGAAGGCATAGATGCTCTGGAGGAAGTGATTTACCATATTGAGACTTATGACGTGACCACTATCAGAGCTAGTACCCCAATGTTTCTCATGTCCCGAAAAATCAAATCTTTAGGGGTGAAAATGGTTCTGTCTGGGGAAGGTTCGGATGAAATATTCGGGGGCTATTTATACTTCCACAAAGCACCCAATAAAGAAGAGTTTCATCAGGAAACATGTCAAAAGGTGATTTTTCTCATGTTTTTGGAATACTGATTAGTGATGGAATCTGTTAACTGTTGTTGCTCAATCTTGACGGTCTTGAAGAATTTATCAGATTAAGGCTCTTCATTTGTACGACTGCTTAAGGGCCAACAAATCAACCTCAGCATGGGGGCTTGAAGCTCGTGTCCCTTTTCTTGACAAAGAATTCATCAGCATTGCCATGAGCATGGATCCAGAGTGGAAAATGGTAAAACTTCAGTTTGTGTTTTACATAATAGGCCCATCAGAGAAAGCCTGAGAAACTAGGTCACTGTTTGGAATAGTAGCTGCTTATTTTTTCATTTAAAAGCTTGAAATAATCTGAGATTGCCTTTTCTTGGAAAATAGCAAATTTGAAGAATTAGTTATTTGCGATTATGAAACTACTCAACTTTTTTCTTTTTGCCATTATATGGATTTTCCAGTTTTTGCTTGCTTACTTAGTAACCCGGACTGTTTGTTGGGTAAGCTCATAGTGCCTGTCTTTATATATATTTATCCTGTTGACTGCAAATAGTCTTTCTTATAAGAAGAATGGATAGATGAATAGAAGTATCTAAAACAACTTACGTTGAACCTAACAAGATCATTTTCATTTCATGTTCTTGCCTTTCAAGAACAAATAATACATCTCGGATCTTAGTTGTTGTTATTACATATGAAGCTAACCATCATTGAAGAGCAGAGTCTCTTTCATAATACCCATTTTCTGTATAAAAAAAATATATTGTTCTTACTCAGTGGCCATTTTCCCGAACTCTAAATTCCTTGGTTGCCATTCAATAATGATAATGGTAGTTAATCATGCTGGCAAATTAAGATCATCATAACTAACTTGATAAGCTGCGTCATTTATGAAACTGATATTTTTATTTTCATTTTTCTGCCCAAAATTTCTGTTTTTTGTTAGTTTAGCAACCTGGAATGTTTGAATTGCTTGTCTACTATTACAGAGCCGGTCTTACATTGTAGGACGAGATTGATTTATTAGCCTGCCAGACTTTGGGTCTTGTTCTTTTCTCTTTCAACCTCAATTTAGATGAAATTGCTTTGTATTTGATATAATTTGATCACTTTTTAGTATCCATGAAAAATATCTCGAGTTCTTAAATTTTGAACTTTCTTATCTCTGTATGATTATGACATGTTGGCATGCATTTCGTGGATGCAGATCAGACCTGATCTTGGTAGAATTGAGAAGTGGGTTCTACGCAATGCCTTTGATGATGAAAAAAATCCATATTTGCCCAAAGTATGTCGAAATGTATCCATCATGCTAGGAAATATTGCTATTTGCTAGTTGCCACCTGTCTCTGTTTAAGTTAATTTTTCTATTTTTCATACCCCCTACGCATTAAATAACAAGAATTTGTTGAACTCCCCTTGCAGCACATATTATATAGGCAGAAGGAACAGTTCAGCGATGGTGTAGGGTACAGTTGGATCGATGGCCTGAAGGACCATGCAAATAACCAAGTATGTGCATTTTACTTGATTTTCCAACTGGCTAGCACCTCTGACTCTGTTTTAATTTGGCTTTCTGTTTGTATTTGGTTAGGTGAGTGATGCAATGCTAATGCATGCTAGCTTTATATACCCTGAAAACACACCAACCACAAAAGAAGCTTACTACTACCGTACCATATTTGAGAAATTCTTCCCAAAGGTGAATATTTCAGTTCTTGAATCTTCATAGAAAATAAATGGTGGATTCCTTTGGATGGGGGGGTATCTGAAAAATATCCCAATCAATGTCGTTTCTTTTACTTTCATTCTAAGTAAAATAGTGGTACAAGATATTAGTTTCCTCGCATCAATAATGAAAATGTAAGTCTTTATTTCTTTCCAGCTGAAACTAACCGAGAAAGAAATGTACACCCTAAATATTTTTTTTTCTGTGTTTTATTTTTTCGGCTAGTCTATCACTAGTATTTGGAAGTAGGTTGAAAATTAAGGGGAAGTAAGTGATTGTTGTTCACTTTTTTAAAAGTTTCAAAAAACATTTGGAAATGATAACTTTATAAAATCTAAGGAATACTTCTTTTATACAGTAGAGCACAGATTATTCTCCAGATTCAAGAGACTACACTTCCCGTTAATTCTTCTTTCAATTGAAGAGTTCTTTTTCCTCTCAATTTTGACAGAACGCTGCTAGGTTAACAGTTCCTGGAGGTCCGAGTGTGGCATGCAGCACAGCAAAAGCAGTGGAATGGGATTCATCTTGGTCCAAGAACCTTGATCCCTCAGGTCGAGCCGCACTCGGTGTTCATGCGGCCGCATATGAGCAAATCGACGAAACCAAGATTGCCAATCCAATTGGCGGCTCTGCAAAAACATTGCATGACGACATAGGTAAAAATGGAATGCTGGTTTGACAAGTTTGCCGTAGTTTGTTCTATCTTGTCTGAAATCATGCTCTTTTCTTTTCATCTTCCCAAGGTTGGATAGGGATCTTAGACTGTAGAGTAATCAATCTCTCAATGTGTTGTATGTTCCTCTTTATCAAGTTTCTAAGTTTGTTGGCTGAATCAGAAGAATAATGATTTTATGTGATTGAATTTTCTCCTCCGTGTCTTAAGCTTGTTGATCTTCTGTCAAAATCCTAAAAGTTATCCCGAGCAATCAATTTAAGCTCGAGTAGATCTTGTTTGTCTAAATCTGAAAATAATCCCGACTCTCATGATCGTTCTTCGTCTGTGAAGACGGTGAGTTGAGTTGCGACATCTTCAAGTAAAAAAGTACGGTCTCGAGTAAACACTCTCTTACTATCAGTTCGGAGTGTTCTGGTTATTTCCTTTGTTTCAAAATCTTCGGTGTGAGCCAGACATGGACTCCCGTAAGTTCCGAGATAGAACTGGACCAGTTTGATCTTTCACATATAGAAATAGACAGTAAATCTTAAGTGAGAAACATGACATCTACGAAAGACTCCATTTCCCCAAGCTCAGTCACCATCTTCAACTCTTCCCACCAAATCGAACTAGACTCCATTGAAACAAGAAGACGATCGTATTGCGCCGTTGAACGAAACTACGTTTAATCTAAAAATTTATTTATTTATTAAAAAAATTTATTTTTAAAGCAAAATATAAACTCTGTTGTACTAACCAGATTAATTTAACTTATTATCATATATTTTTACTGTACACGTCAGAAGATATGACAAAATGATAACTCTAGAATCATCGTATTCATAATTACTTTAGCTTTGAAACTTTGCTATAAAGAATCATAGTAAGAAGCTAATTAGGTCAAACTCAAAACTCAAAATACTATGTTGTTGTATCATGATTGACCAAATAATTAGCGGAGAATAAGAGAATTTAGAAAAGAAGCACGTTGATTGAGTGGAGGGTAAGAGAGTGTGGTAGGTAGGGAAAGAGAGGAGCCAAAAAGAGGACCATAGAAAGCATGGGTGGAAGCAAGCAAGGCCACCTCGCTCACTCTCTTCCCATTGATTACCCCAATTAAAAGCCTTGCAAAATCTTTGTCCCATTTTAGCAAATTGGAGACAACCTTTTATGGAGGGGGATAGTGATGCTCACGTGGACGGCTTAGTTATCTTTCTCACCCATTTAGTGGGTTGGTGCGTGAAAAAAGATGTCTTTTAATTATTGATTTGTTAACAAAGTAAACAGTATACTTTGAAATTAATAAATTAATGGATAATATTAATTTATCCAAATAAATTAAACGGAGGATTCAGATTAAAAGCAAAATAATTCAACGGCTAGATGTCTAAATTCATGCACGGGTCGGGCCCACACAAAAAATTCTGCCACGTGTAACGAGGGCAGCCTTTTTTGCGTTTTCTATAAATAAGAGGCAGCAGAAAGAAGAGAGAAGCGGTGAAGCACGAGAGTTTTCGGGTGGAGGCCGGTGCTGGGATTGAGTTTGGGGAGGGGTTTCCCATTTCTCGGTTTCGTTTGTTTTCTGAGAAATCTCTCTCCGATTTCCCAGCATTTTTCTCTTCCGGATAGCGAAAATGTTTATCGAGAGCTTCAAGGTTGATAGCCCCAACGTTCTTTACGCTGGAAATGAGATTCATTCCGTCTACAACTACGAAACCACGGATCTCGTTCATGAAAACAGGAACGGCGCCTATCAATGGATTGTTAAGCCTAAAACAGTCAAATACGAATTCAAAACTGATACTCGCGTTCCTAAAATGGGGTTCGAATCTGAATCTTCCAGTTCTTTGCATTTTTTAGTTTTTTTTTTTCAGCCGTTTGATTTCATGGGGTTTTTATTCAGGGTTATGCTTGTTGGATGGGGAGGAAACAATGGCTCGACTCTCACCGGAGGAGTCATAGCCAACAGAGAGTATGTTTCTCTTTTCTATTATTATTTTATTTTAATTTGAGAAATCTTTTTTTTTTTTTATATTCCCGATCTAAATTTCATACATTTTTTTGTTTTGTTTCTGCTGGTTTGCGTTGAAGTTATGCATGCAATTTTTCCTTTTTGGGTATTTTAGTGTTTGATTTTTCTGATATAGTTTGATTATTACGATCTGGTGAACCATTTCAGGGGAATCTCTTGGGCGACCAAGGATAAAGTGCAGCAGGCGAATTACTTTGGCTCATTGACACAAGCTTCATCTATCAGAGTAGGGTCCTTCAATGGCGAAGAGATTTACGCCCCATTCAAGAGCTTGCTTCCTATGGTAATCAACTGTTTCTTGTTCGGAATTTTCCTTTCTTTCACGTGGCCCGTCCTGTTTTTGTTGTTGTTTAATAATGTTTTAACATGCAGGTTAATCCGGATGATATTGTGTTTGGGGGGTGGGACATTAGTGACATGAACTTGGCTGATGCCATGGCCAGGGCTAAGGTCTTTGACATTGATCTACAAAAGCAACTGAGGCCCTACATGGAATCAATGGTCCCACTTCCAGGAATCTACGACTCTGATTTCATTGCTGCTAATCAAGGTTCACGCGCCAACAATGTCATCAAAGGATCCAAGCAAGAACAAGTACAGCAGATCATCAAAGATATAAGGTAAACATGAAATAATGCCTAGGATCTGTACCTTGAAGGAAGATTGGTGATTTCACCTGACGTTAATATTTGTGGTTATAGATCTGTAACAAGATTCACAATTTGATGCTTATGTTAATTTTATCAAAATTTAGGGAGTTCAAAGAGAGAACGAAGGTGGATGAGGTTGTGGTGCTTTGGACTGCTAATACTGAGAGGTACAGCAATGTAATTGTTGGATTGAACGATACAATGGACAATCTTATGAAATCAGTGGAGAAGAATGAGGCTGAGATATCTCCTTCTACATTGTTCGCAATAGCTTGTGTTCTTGAAAATGTACCTTTCGTTAATGGAAGCCCACAGAACACTTTTGTACCAGGTAGCTAAGATCCAGTTTTAATGTACTATTTATTCAAAGATCAAATGTCCTTGTGAGTTTTTCTGATTTTTGTTCCATTTTTTGAAGGGTTGATTGATTTGGCTATCATGAGGAATAGTCTGATTGGTGGAGATGACTTTAAAAGTGGTCAAACCAAAATGAAATCTGTGCTAGTAGATTTCCTCGTTGGAGCTGGTATTAAGGTATTATTTAAAGAAAAGTTTGACAAATTTATCCAATATACCGATGGAACATTAAATAGATATAATCTTTTCAACGCAGCCAACCTCAATTGTGAGCTATAACCATTTGGGAAATAATGATGGAATGAATCTCTCGGCTCCTCAAACATTCCGGTCGAAAGAGATCTCAAAGAGCAACGTTGTGGATGATATGGTGTCAAGCAATGGCATTCTCTATGAGCCGGGCGAGCACCCGGACCATGTTGTTGTCATTAAGGTACTTATCTTTTCCACCAAACAGAACACAAATGAATGTTTTAGGCCATTGTCTTTCACTCATGGCTTCATTTTGGGAATTGTAGTATGTTCCATACGTAGGAGATAGCAAGAGGGCCATGGACGAGTATACCTCGGAGATATTCATGGGAGGGAAGAGCACCATTGTGTTGCACAATACATGTGAAGATTCTCTCCTGGCTGCACCCATCATTCTGGATTTAGTTCTTCTGGCAGAGCTCAGTTCTCGAATTCAGCTTAAAAGTGAAGCAGAGGTCTGTTAAAACTGCTGTTTTAGCTTTGTTTTTCTCTTTAAGACTGTAATAAACGCATCCTTTCTAAGAGAATTCTCGTTGTTTGTTCAGGGAAAATTTCACTCTTTCCACCCTGTTGCTACAATCCTGAGCTATCTCACTAAAGCTCCTCTTGTGAGTATAAAACCATTGTGATGACCTTTTTTTTCCATGCTTAAGCTCTCCCAGTTTCATTGGCTTGATTTGTTTATGAAAATTGTTGTCCTAGTTCTCTTTTTTGAAACTGGAATTTGTTTTTTTTTTTGGGGAAAACAGGTTCCTCCAGGCACACCAGTGGTGAATGCGCTGTCAAAACAGAGAGCAATGCTGGAGAACATAATGAGGGCCTGCGTTGGATTAGCTCCAGAGAACAACATGATTCTCGAATTCAAATAAGAAATTCTAAAACTTGGAAAGCTTTTTCTTTCTACTTTTCAGCTGCTTTGGAGACTTGCTATGATGGGTGGATTGGGGAGTTTCTCTCGTTATCTAATTTGTTCCGTTCCTTTTCTTTCTCTCTGTGCTTTTTATGTTGCTGTGTGTGTGGGAGAAAGCTTCAAACTCCGCCCATAAATTAATCTGTTGGAAATTCAATCCAAATTGGCTTTTTCTTGGCCATTTTTTACTGTCTCAAACATGTCCTCTCCATTGATGTGTTGAAAAAGAAGGGGAAAGTGACATTTCCAAATGATGGGGAAGTGGAGTGACCTTCTTTTGAGCAAAAAAAAATGGCTTCTTTTACAGTGAAGGGACCTACTTTTCTGGACAAGCTCGAGACCCTTTAATTTGCATCACTGTAAAGCAGTCTCCAGGGTCAGGGCCACTGCATGTGGAGCTCCAACTTTTGCCCTTTTGGGTCACTTATTTTCTCCATGCGTGGTGCCAGACCTGGGCTGCTTTTACCAGGGACTTGTTCTTGTTCTTGTTCTTGTTCTATTTTATGTTATTTTTGTTTTCCTAAATTATTATAACAATGATGTCAATAATTTGTCACGTCTACATTTTTGTAAACCCAGAGAATGAACAATACCCATCAAAATATATTTACCCCACGTTTTTTTAAGCCAATAATTCGCCATATCTTCAAAGCTTTCGTGTTCAAGATATGGTCGGAATTAAATAAGAAGCTGAAAGTGTAAACAACCAATTGTTTGGACCCTGCGCCATTGATGAGATGTAACGCTGTCAATCACGCCGGCTCGTTCGAGTTTTTTTTTAAAAATTTAGCTCGAGCCTCGAGCCGGCTTGTTCAAGTTTTTTTCAAAAAAATTTGGCTCGAGCTGGCTCACGAGCCTCGAGCCTAAACGAGCGAGCCGGACCAAGCATGTCGAGCCTAAACGAGCCGAGCCAGACGAGCTCAACATAGAAATTTTGTTTTTATATATTAAAGTTTTAGAGTTTTTCGTATTATGTAATTTTAAATTTTGATGAAAAATTTATGCCTATTGTATTCTTAAATCCAAAAAAAAATTGCATGATAACGTTTGTATGTAACGCCTCCATTATGCCAAAGAAACACGAAAAAAATAGCATTGAATCAAAATGTCAAAGAAACTCGAAAACAATAGCATCGAAACATTGAATCAATAACATTCAACATATATAGCATCCAATTTGAAATCAATTCGTGAAGGATTTAACAACTAATAATCATGCATTGTACGAATTGAAATATAAACACCGAAATCATTCATTGTGTCACATAAAAAGTAAAATAAGTTACAAAAAAGTCTTCTAATTGTTCGAAAAGATTACAGAATAACGAACCTATAACGCTCTGACTGTGCGGTCGACACTCTATAATGCTCTGTATTGATCTGCGGTTGACCCCTTACTTTTGCGGTCGACACCCTAATACGCTCAGGAATGAGATGCGGTCGACACCCTAAATGTTCTGGCGAAAGTGCGGTCGGCACGTTCGTATATATGCGGTTGACACTATTGCTAAGCGGTCGACACCTTGTATCATTGCGGTCGACATTTACTCTTATTTCAGGAAAATGAAATACCGAAAGAAGAATGGAAAGTTGATTACATTAGCAAGGTCGACATTTGCATCACTACACCTTATATGCATCCCAACTAGGTTGACACTCATTTAAGTGTCAATCATGTGCAAAATATCAAACGATTACAATTGTTAACGTTTACATGAAATCACAAATGTACACATTATCTCTTATATTGTATTCTTGTAGAATACTAACAATATATCGATAAATTGTGATATCACTATGAGGGTATTCACAACTCCGAAAACCTAAAATGCGTTTATTAAGTTGCCAATTCGCATCAATGAAATGCGAAGTCACAACAATATAGCCGAGTGCATTGAGTGCACTCCACAAATCAGAAGTAATACATATTGACATCGTAAGCGCATGCGAAAATAAAAGAAGCAAGTCATTTTTCATTTTCTCATACAATTTTATTATGTCGCATCGCAATGTACTATGAGAAATTCGCTTAAAGCTTGAATTAATGTATTGTTGTATAAATGTTACGGTTTCCTCGTGATCAAACATTGAGAGATGTAACTCCAACAATTTATAGAATTCCCTCATAACAACTACCTCCGGTCGACCTGCAGTATTTTCATGGTCGACCGGATGTTTCCGTTGAATATGCAAATTCTAGCCGTTACAATTTATCGGTCGACTCTTTTTACAACGTCGGTTGACACTTTGTGTATACCCGGTCGACCCTTTTATATTGGCGATCGACACTTTCACTAACGATAAATACCGTGCGGCCGACATATATAAACGTGGTCGACACCGGCTAAAACATTCTGTAACATTAAGCGGTTGACACCTTCTTATGCGATTGACCTACAAAATTTTAATATCGATTAAGTGTCGACCGCGGTTACGCTAAGGGTCGACCGAACTACAGGTATTCTGAGCCTACCGAGCAAGCTCCCGAGCTGGCTTGCGAGCCGGATTGGTTGGCTTGGTGTTGCCGAGCTCACGAGCCAGCTCGAGCGAGCCGACATGCTGGACTCGGTACGGGCTCGAGCTTTGGCTCGAGCCAGGCTCGGCTCGACACTGTAGCAAAACGAGCCGGGCTCGGACTGCTACAGTGCCGAGCCGGCCGAGCGAGCCGGCGTTTGACAGCTATAATGAGATGATACAAACCCTAATTTTTTATTTACAACATATTATTCCACTAATGTGAGATTGGAACAAGTCTAAAGAATAATTTTCGATCAACTCCCATATTTCATATGGCATGACATCATCTGGGTTTACTAGCTGTATCGAATAAAACTTGAAGTTAAAATGTAAATTTGATGATAAAGTGTGGGATCAAACATCATAAGTTGTAGTTTTGAAAAATATTTGAACGTTAACGTATCGATAGTTAGTAGTTTATCTCATTTTTCATTAATTTTTTTATAAATCTATACATTATTGATTAGAACCTGTAGAAATGTAAAAGTATTCAATGGAAAATAAGGGTAGGTGATACAGTCAAAGAGAGAGACTATTGAGTTTTTAGAGGAGAGATTCTTGAACATTTTTTGGAAAAAATAAATTAACGATGATTTCTGTCTTTTTATTATTGTTATAATTTAGTTTGAAATAATATGTTTTTGTTAGTCGAGAAATTAGAAGTTAACAAGGTAGTCTTCCCCGATCCCCCTCCCCTCTCCTGAATCGCGAGCGTTTGCCGACGACAATTCGTTCTTTTCCTCTTACGTCGTTTATCGCCGGTTGTCGTACCTCATCGTGAGTTGTCGGATGCTGACTTCGTCGAAGACTCCGCAGACCCTCGTCTTCGTCGGCTGTTTTGGAGTCTCGGCCACTCGTCGATTGGTATTTTTGAAAGCCTCGGAAGTCTCGGAAGTCTTGGGAGTTCGGCTATTGAAGAGTTCATTATTAATTGTTGGGTATCGATTATTACCGAAAACAGTGGATATCAATGCATTTGGGAGAAATTAACTTTTTCGACTACTTGGTTCAAAGTTTTATCAAAAACATGGAGAACAATCTTCAAAATCAATGTGGTCAATTATGCTTTCGAGCCGAGACACAACGGACGCTATAGATCTTCATCTCGAGTAGTTCACCGATAATTGATAGAACAACGGTTCTTCCTACGATTCAAGCATCCCTCCGATTCTCCAAAGTCAGTCCTCTTGTCGATGACTTGAAGCAGATTTAGCTCATTTTATTTTTAGTTTCATGCTGGTTAATATCGAGACATAATGGTTGTATTTCCTTGAGCTTGAACATCGGTGTTTTGATGATTCTTAGGGTAGTGTAGTTTCAATGTAGAATATGAAACTCTACCCAATTTTTTAGACGTTAGACTCTTTGATGATCCAGTCGTCCATTAAAGCTCTCTGTAAATTCAACAATTATAATAGTGGTTGATACCCTCTTGGAGCGGTCGACCGTACCAAGCTCTTTGGAAGTTCATATCATGAAATGGTGGTCGACATTTGTGGCAATCCGCGCTCTGATCTCTCTTAGAGTTTCTCATCTCATTGACATGGCTGCCACTTCATAAAATAATCGACACCTTGAGCTCTAAAGAATCGCTTATCTCGTGCAATTGGTCAACTCCAAGTCCAGGCAATCAACATCTTGAATGATATTTGCACATTTTTACGCTTCAAATTGTATCTTTTTTAACAAAGCGTAAAAATAATTGAATAGACATGTCAAAAATATCAAATACACTTCTTAGACGGTAATGCAATGAGAAAGATTAAATAGAAACAACTCATCAAAAAAAAAAAAGACCCACTTTTATGATGTCAAAATAATACAATTAGTGGTGTAGAAAAATGAAAGTTTTCACACAATTCATACATCTTTAAACTTAATTAAGAGTTAAAACTCTCCTATATTTAATGTATTTTCTCTCCTTTGACCTTATAAGAATAGATAAAAGTAAAACAAAAATATTATATGGTATGAGCTGCGATTTCTATAAAAACAAGATTTTCACAAGCCCAGTATGCAGAATTAGAGAATGTGATTCACGATTCACCACAGGCGTCAATCCGAAGACAAGTTCGAAGACGGTGATTACGAAGGTAAGGGAATGAAGCTGTGTGTCCAACAA
>QAOC01019834.1:7622-25164 GCA_003255005.1 Begonia fuchsioides
AGAAAGTCGTGGCTGGGATGGGTAAATGAAAGCCAAGACCCATTTAATGTCCTTGGTTAAATAAAATCAAAATTTCCTTTTTATGTCCACCAATCAGAATTCTGCTGATTTTGCTGATTTGTCCAACTTATGTCGACATAATCAATTCTCGAAAGTTATGCTATGTCAACCGCTCGTCTATTGTGTCGACCGGACTTGAAGGTGTCGACCGCTTGACCATGCGGTCGACCATGCGGTCGACCGAATAGACTCCCGAAAGCTATTCTATGTCGACATACTGCAAATTGTGTCGACCGGGGTATTATTTGTAGTTGGACTGGTCACTTAAAACTTTTATAACTTTTGTTATAAAATTTAGATTTCTATAATTCAAACGCCATTATTTTTCTTATTAAATCTAGTTCAACTTTGTAGAAGACATAAACTTTAAATTCTGAGTTTAACATAATCAAAAATACGAAGTACCAAACATCGTTCAAAATCCATAATTCTATAGTCCGGTTTTGCTTCACCAACTTCAAATAAACATAACTTTCTCTTAGAAAGTTTAATAAGAATGATCTACCTATAAATCTTCTTATCTTGACGTCTACTACAACTTGTAGAGGAATACTTTGCCATTTATGCTCTTATAAGGCATGTTATCATTGAAACACAGAAACTACTCCATGTAATGACCATAAAACCTCAGAATTAGGTAAACACCAAAATTATTTCCAATTGGTCTCCATATTCATCTTATCTTAGTACATCTCATTCCTTAAACATAAAACATTAAATTCATAAATCATTAACATAAAATGAGGGTCGTTACATTCTACCCTCCTTAATAAAAATTTTGTCCTCAAAATTTAGACCTTAAACACTTCTGGATATTTTTCCTTCATTTCTTGTTCTCTTTCCCAGGTGGCTTCCTCCTTTATCTTAGTATCCAGTATTCTTATTACCTGCTCCTCTGTTTGTTGTAGGCAATCCGACTACAAAATGCTAAGTAACCAAAATATTTCCTACATTTTTCTTTATTATTTCATTCAAAGTTACTGCCCCTTCTTCTTCGTAACCTTTTAATCATCCCCTTCAATCCCAATTGCATTAATTAAACTTTTGGGACGATTTAATGCTCGAACCCGACGTTGAAAAAAGTTTACTTGGTGACCAAGTAATCAAAATGCCTTGCTATATTACCTTGTTATTCCAACGCCTTCACTTAGCGACCAAAGTTTCCGATGGTTATTTTTTCTTATTTGTTTCCCCTCATACATACACTTGACAACAAAGGATGAAGATTGGCTACTCTTGAAACCAATAAGGGGTCCATTCAAAGTTTCCGATTGCACAATTTCTTATTTGTTCGCATGATATGTTTGGTGATGTATGCTTATTTTCATGTTACGTGATATGATTTAAGAGATGTTTTCATGTTCATATGGTCATGCATCATAGTTTTACAAAATGTCTACGAACTATTTTCATGCATGGTTTTACAATGTAGTTTGAGGTAAACAAGATATGATTGGTGGTATGGGACGCCAATTATGTTTCATCTCCGATGAATTAAGAACTTGAATATCAGAACAGTAAAGTAAAGTAAATGGTTATTACAGGCCTGAGCACCTCAAGTAGTAAAGTAGTGAGCTCACGATCAGTAGAAGTTGAAGTAGGTGGAGGGGGTGTTCTTGAGATCCTGTAATATTTCCAAAGATAAAGAAGATATGAACCTAAGAAACGTGAATGAAATTGTGCATTGTTTTAACGACATAGCATACTCATGCATTGCATTTTTAGTTATGTTTCTTACTGAGCTTTAGGCTCATAGTTTAGGCTTTGCAATGTAGGGAATATAATGGATGAAAGTGTGCCAATGACTGATCAAGAAGTTAGAGCAGAAGGGTGTTCAAATGATATAGTTTATTGAGCAACGACCGATGGGGAGTGATGTATGACACACACAGATATTTTATAAAAACGTTTTTAATGTTTTGAATATGTAATTAAATGTATACCCTTATTTTCGTGTGATAGATTTTAAAGCTTTTAGAATTAATGTATTTTGAACTATAGTCTTCCGCTGTAAGTTTAAGTTATTGAATGCTTATGTATTTTGTTTAAAGGTGGAATTCAAATGTAATGTTTTTATTTTTTGACGGTTTCCTTGTAAACTGTTTTATGAGTTAAGAATATTTTTCAGAAAATAAAGTAAAAAGTTTTCCACCAAAGTAATGTAAGTAAGTAAGTAAGAAAGCAGTAACGGACCGGTTCTCAGGCTGCCTGCAAGTAAGCTAAATAAAGTAAAGTAAAGTAAGTAAGTAAGTGAGGTAAAGCAGAAAGTGGCATCTCGGGAATCGGGTCGTTACACTCTATTTTTCTCTCATCGCACTTTTTTTTACTCTTTTGCTCACATATTGGCTTTTCTCTCATTTTGAAATCTCTTATAATTTTCTCTTGATCTTCATTGTCTTCCCATGGTTTAAGTGGCTTTAGAATGATTGTCTTACCATCTTGAACAAAGCTATACTCATTCTTGAACCCATTATGCTTGACTTTTCGATCAAATTGCCATGGTCTTCCTAATAAATCACAAAGAACCACATCATGATATTTTCCAATGGACAGAGCAATTTTAACTTGTTTAGTAACTTTGACTTCACCACAATCGCTCAACCACTGTAGCTTGTACGGATTGGGATGCTTTTCTTTTTCCAATCCCAACTTATCCACTAACAAAGTACTAGCAACATTAGTGCAACTCCCACTATCAATTATCAAACTACATACTTTGTTATTCACGTGACATCTAGTATGAAATATGTGTTCTCTTTGTACTTCATCTCCATCGTCCTTGGCTTGAACGTTGAGCACACGTCTAGTGACTAAGAGTTCACCTCTCATGGGTTCCTCAACCTCCACATCGCTACAGTCTTCTAGTGGAGGCATCTCGCCATCACTTGAGTTCTCACTTTCAACATCTCCATTCTCTCGTATTACCATTGTCCTTTTATTCGGACAATTTGAAGCATAGTGGTCGAATCCTTGACAACGAAAGCATTTAATTTCTCGAGCTCTAATTGTTGGAGTAGTTTCAGCCTTACCTTTTATAGAAGCATTATTTGAGGTAGTTGCTATCTTTCCCTTGAAATCTTCTTTAGGCTTTATAGTTTGTTTCTCGTGCCTCCAAGTTGATTTCCAATTTGAGTTTGAGAAAGAACCACCCTTTGAATATCCTTTTGATTTCAATTATTGTTCCACCTTGATAGACTTGTGTAATAATTCCTCTATGTCTACATAGTGCTGCATGTCCACTATGTTATAAATTTCTCTATTCAATCCTCCAATAAAGCGTGCCATTGTTGCTTCCCCGTCTTCCTCTGTGTTGGCTTTCATCATGGTTGATTCCATCTCTTTATAATAATCTTCCACAGTTTTTGAACCTTGTTTTAGTTCTTGCAATTTCCTGCAAAGATCTCGATATAATAACTAGGAACAAATCTCTTACGCATAAATGTTTTCATTTCTTCCCACGTGGAAATGGGTCTTTCGTCATGCCTTCTCTGAGTTCTCACTAGTTGATCCCACCATGTACTTGCATAGTCCATGAATTCCATTGAAGCCAACTTGATTTTCTTTTCTTCAGTATAATTGTGACAATCATATATATGATCTACCTTTCTTACCCATTCCAATTATGATTCGGGATCACTTTTACCAGGAAAAGAAGGAATCGTCATCTTGATGTTGCTTAGGTTGCCATCTTCTTGGTTTTTTTTAATACCGCTCCTTTTTGTAACTGTTGCTCTCGTTCTCGAACTCAACTTCTTGCTCTATTTCTTTAATATTTCCTCGTGCAAGGCTACTAGTTTGAGCCTCTAACATATTCAATCTCATTTCAATTTTTTTATCTGTCCTTGTATGGCTTTGGCGTATGCCTCTGGATCAACAATAATTCGACTTTCATCCATACTCATTTCTCAGTATAAGAAACAAAAGAAACCGTTAGCGAAAAAAATAAATGGACCTCACTCACTCCCTCACGTGTTGACACTCAGTCAATGTCACTCACACTCGTATTTCTCTCATTTAATGGCTTTTTATAAAATAGTCTCACACTCTTGCCTTTTTCCTCTCAATTTTCTCTTTTAGTTCTTTATGTAAGAACTTAATTCAGGATAAATATTCAGCAAGTAAAAGCAATCAAGATCAAACTTTTAAGCCAAAAATTCAAACTTCCAAGATCGTCAAAGTCAAACTATTTTGAAAGAAACAATGTGATCCAAGGAAAACGTATGTATAGTGACGAATGATGATAATAAAGTATTGCTTTCATGATGTAAGAGCAATAGAGGCAATGAATAACTTTGAAGTCACCAAAATCAAAAGAACTAACTTTGAAACAAATATTGATGACGACAAATAGTAAGCACTATTTGAAATAGCAAGATTTTTTTATAACGGTAGCAACAAAAAGAATAAACCAAAAATCGTTCTTTTTTTTTTTTTGCTTGTGCTTTTTCTTTTCTTTTTTTTTTGCGCAATGATTTTTTTTTTCACGTTTTTTTTACCACGATTTTGTTTTTGCTTTTTTTTTTATAAGAAGATGGAAAGATAGGACATAGGGAAGAATAAGAAAACTAAATTAAAGATAGAAACTTGAATCAAGAAACCAAAGCTCTGATACCAAATGATGAGAACCACGAGTATATCAAACCCGTTCAACAATGCGGAAAAAGATACCTGGATCGCCTTTGAATCAAGTACGAGGAACTTGACCCCAATCAAACCTTGCCGACGGAACCTAAGTTATCAAACAAGGAGCTTGACCCAGACCAAACCTGTCGGTAAGAACCAAAGCTATCAAATTTGATCTATCAAGAATTAACTTGATGAAGATCGAGTTCTTCGCAAAGAACCAAAGAGAAAATCTCTCCAAAACACTCAAGGTGAATTAATCATAAAAGTTGTGTCTTTCATAATAACTTGGACGCCTTTAAATAGGCTACATAAACCTAACTAAAATAGGAAATAAAAAGATATTAGAAAACTAAAATATCTTTAAGAAGATTTTTCTCAAATCTGTTAAGATTTTCTCCCATCAAAGATTTACTTGTTGGTAAAGTTATCTTGTAGTGGGCTTGAGCTCTTGGGCTTGTATTCTTGACCACCTTGCATGAAATCAATATTTTCTTCAACACTTAACATAATAAACGTTTTGTTTTGATGTTGAATAGATTCTTTCATTTGATTTTCTTCCACTAAATCACATAACGCTTCATGCATTTTCTTGGTTCTTGACCTTGTCATTGGGCCTCCAATTCCTTGCAATTGGTCTTTCTCATTGGGATTGATTTGTGTTATCACTTGATCCACATCAACATACTTAATGTAACATGTTCATTTCATACTTGATTTAATTAACACCTAAGCATACAACCTTAATCTTACTCTTTATGATGCCGTCCCCAAAGGGGCCAAACACATGCATAATTACTTACCTTAGGTTCTTTGCTTCAATGAACTTAATTGATAAACCACCATTCTCCAATTGACAACCCTAATAAAGAATTACCAAATCAGATTTTAGATATTCTTCCCTGATTTTATAGCTTAGTGTAAAGACCATTACTCACACGATACTGATCTAATGGACTCAAAATATAAGCCATAATCCCCTTAGGTGTCAATTGCATTTTATTAGAAGACACAAAAATCAATTGATCACCTGAACATCATGTAAAATGCAGAACTACAAAACTGCTCCAAACATTCCAGAATTGAAATCTTTATCTTTACAGCCACTTACAAATTTCATAACTTTTTATTTAAATATTTCTTTACAGTACTTAAAGTGGATACCTCTTTATTAGGATGTTTGTTACATTTTTTCAAAATACATAAACTCTAATAAACCAACAGAACATTCCCAAAAGAATGCAACTATAAAACTTGGCAGAAGAACATTTTCGAAAAACTGTTTCTATTCAAAGAGTAACTTCTAAATTAGATAACTTGATCTGTACAGCTCCAATTTGAGTAAATCGAAAGGTATTATCTTTGTTTACTTGTCTAATACAACTTTGTAGAAGGCAACAGACTCAGAAAACCATCACAACAATTCGGAATTTCCAAAACCCTAGAACCTGTCCAAATTCTCAATTTTCCCGAATAAATTTTCATAAGATTAAAACAATACACAATTCCAAATCTTATTCTGCTCCGAATTGAAATTACATCTTCTAGGGCTAAATTAAATACCTTAGGATGTGTAGAATTTTGATAGAACCCTTTTGGTTGCTGGGTTTTTCTCTTCTTCTTTACCGATTACTAGAGATAGTGCACAAAACACTCATTTATTTTGCACAAGTGGTGTCAATTCTTCCAAGTCACCCCTTGAGCTATTTGAATGAGAGAAAACCAGAGGAGAAGAAGAGGGTTTCGTGGTCTCCTTATCAGTTAAAGCACTCTTTTATAATAAACAAAAGAGAGAGAAAGAAGGTAGTGGTGTGAAGCTTAAAGAAAAGCATGAGGTGTCAAGCATGAAGTGTCACCATCCAAGCTAACCATCTCTTAATCCACGTGGCACTTTCCTATTGGTCAATCGTTAATTAATCATAGATTAACGTCCTTAAATTCAATTTAAAATTCAACATTTCAGTAATAAAGTGTCAACCTCTCATTCAAGGTGTCACCCTTAACCAGCCCGAGAGTTCAAGGTGCTGACCTTTTAATTGTTTCATAACTTTTGCTCCACAATTCTGATTTTCATAATTCAAAAACCCATAGTTTCCTCATTGAGTTGAATGTAACTTTGTAGAAGACGTAAACTTAAAAATAATAGTTAAACATAATCAAATATACAAAATTCCTAGCATCGCTCAAAAGTCCATAACTCTATAGTCCAGATTTTCTTTACCAACTTCAAATAAGCATAACTTTCTCTACACAACTCCAATAGATTGGATCTACCTACCAATCTTCTCAATTAGATGTCTAACACAAATTTTTAGAAGAAATATTTTCCAATTAGGCTCTTCTATTTCATGATATTATTCGAACACATAAACTTCTCCGTTACAAAATTCTAACCCGACCTTTGTTACCAATTCTTGGGTTCTAAGATTCATAACTTTCTTGATAATGATCCATTTCTAATGATTAAGGTGTCAAATTTTTCCTTAAAGAGTCCAATATAACTTCTTAAAAGACATCAAATTTAGAAAACTAAAGTGTGTCAACCTATGTTGACAAAACCCAGAGTAGCCATTGCTTGAAATCCAGAACCGATCGACCGCTCGTCCATGGTGTCGACCCAAAGTGTTCTAAAGTGACTTGTGTCGACCTCTCTTAAATCCTTGGGTTGACCTAAAGTATTCAATTGGGTCGACCTTTCCTAAATCCTGGGGTCAACCTAAAGCATACAATTGTGTCGACCCCTCCTCAATCCTGGGGTCGACCAAAAGTATTCATTGTGTCGACCGGACATTGTTCATAGGTCAACCAAAAGTTAAAACTTTCATAACTTTTTGTTATACTACTTTTATTTCTATGATTCAAACACCATTATATTTTTTATTAAGTCTAGTTTGACTTTGTAGAAGACATAAACGTCAAATTAAGAGACTAAAGGTATCAATTATATGAAACACCGAACATCGCTCAAAAGTTTATATTTCCTTAGTCCAGTTTTCATTTGTCAACTTCTAACGTGTACAACTTTCGCACCACAACTCCAATTGAGTTGTTAAACCTATCAATCTTCTCATTTTGATGTCATCTATAATTTTTTAGTTGATTACTTTGTCACTTAAGCTCATATGTAGCATAATAAAAGAGGAAAACTAAAACTACCCAGTTATCGATTTTCAACCTTGTGGTTGTTACTAACTATAAATTTCCAAAACTCATAACTTTCTCTACAAACCTCCAAATTGAGTAATTTTTGTTGCTATAGTTCCATCAACAAGTCTATTAAATTGCATGAATTGAACTTAAAACTCATTTGAAGAACGTAAAATCTCTGAAATCGGCTAATCTTGACATTGTGTCAAGGTGGTTCACCTTGCAACGGTCGACCAGTTTCTAACGTAGGTCGACCGGATCAAGTTCCTCACGACCAAGGTGTCGACCGATACTATTCATAGGTTGACTGGTCTTCATTCACAACCTTCCATTTTCCATTTTCTCAAACTTTCATTCAACACTTAAACTGATTTAGTCCAACTTTCACATTGACCTTACTTTATCAACTACCAATTCTAACATCCAACTTTATTTCCAAATCATCTAAATTACTATTTCCAAAAGTGTAACTCCACCTCAACATCCATCATCTCTTAACACATATTGTACCCTTGCCAAAACGTGCTATATTCCTATAGGCTTAGGTTACCCAGAAAAGTGGGGTGTTACACCAACTACTCTTGTTATAACTTTTTTATGTGGCAATTAAACTTTTAGGATTATTTAGAGCCCAAACCCGACGTCGAAAAAAGTTTACTTGGAGACCAAGTAATCAAAATGCCTTGTTATTACCTTGTCGTTCCCACGTCTTGACATAGCGACCGAAGTTTCCGATGGTTATTTTTTCTTACTTGTTTCCCCTCATACATACACTTGACATCGAAGGACGAAGATTGGCTCCTCTTCAAACCCGAAACGTGTCCATTCAAACAAGTAACCAGCCCTTAAAATTAGTGCAAAAAAATGCATTTTTTCCATCTTTCTCTTTTCTGTACTCGTTTTAACACCAGATACTTGCGTAAAAGCACCAACCACTCTTGTTGTAACTTTTTTAAGTTGCAATTAAACTTTTGGGATGATTTGAAGCTCGAACCCGACGTTGAAAAAAGTTTACTTGGTGACCAAGTAATCAAAATGCTTTGCTATTACCTTGTCGTTCCCACGTCTTGACATAGCGACCGAAGTTTTCGATGGTTATTTTTTCTTACTTATTTCCCCTCATACATACACTTGACATTGGAGGACGAAGATTGGCTCCTCTCAGAACCCGGAACGGGTCCATTCAAAAAAGTAACAAGCCCCTAAAATTAGTGCAAAAAAATGCCTTTTTTCCATCTTTCTCTTATTTGTACTCGTTTTAACACCAGATACGTGCGTAAAAGCACTAACAACTCTTGTTATAACTTTTTTATATGAAAATTAAACTTTTAGGATGAGGCTTAGTGCTTAGGGTTTAAGGCTTACGACTTAAGGTTTAAAACTTAGGGTTTTTGGCTTAGGACTTAAAGTTTAAAGTTTAGGGTTTTTTGCTTAGGGCTTAGGCTTTTAGGCTTAGGGCTTAGAACTATGATTTTAATGTATAGGGATCTAGGCTTATGGCGTAAGGCTTGGGGTTTGGGGCATTGTTCTTGGGGCTTAGTGCTTAGGCTTTAGAACTTTAGGTTGAAGGCTTTGGGATTTGTGCTTTGGACTTAGGACTTATGGCTTAAAGCATAGGGGTTAGTGCCTTGGGCTCAGAGAAATGGCAGACCATGCCTTCTTGTCCTTAACTAAACAAAAATCAATCTTTCGTTTATGTCCACCAATTGGATTCCTCCAAGTTTTGGCTGACTTTTCAACGGCATGTATGAATGTGTCGACCGCTTGTCTATTGTGTCGACCAAAAGTTCCAGTTGTGTCGACCCCTCTTCGATCCTGGGGTCAACCGAAAGCGTTCCGGAGGTCCTATTATGTCGACCCCTCCTAAATCCTTTGGTCGACCTAAGGTATTCAGTTGTGTCGACCCCTCTTAAATCTTGGGGTCGACCAAAAGTACACAATTTTGTCGACCCCTCTTCAATCCTGGGGTTGACCAAAACTATTCATTGTGTCGACCCCTCTTCGATCCTGGGGTCGACCGAAAATCCCAATTGTGTCGACCCTTCCTACATTCTGGGATTGACCAAAACTAACTTTTAAGGTAATCCTTTAGTGTATTTAACCCAACTTACTTAATTACTTTACTTAAACCTAGCAACCATCAAACAATGGACTTCAAACAAACACCAATCAAACCCAAACACTTGGGCCGGTGCACGGTGTGATACACCCAGACAGAGTATCCTTCTTCCAATTATTCATAATCGTAACCAACATTCATAAAGAAAAATCTTAAACACTTTCATTTTAAAATCATAATTCTTAAAATAAACGAGGGTTGTTATATTTTACCCTCCTTAACAAAAATTTTGTCCTCAAAATTTAGACTTCAAACATCTCTTGATACTTTTCCTTCATTTCTTGTTCTCTTTCCCAGGTGGCTTCTTCGTCGCCGATCTGCATAGCTTTTCTGACAATCTTGGGCAGCCTTCATTCTTTGTTGTATGGTTTTCACTTGTTCTATTGTTTGTTGTATCATTTCAGGTCCGTAGATTTTAATTTCTCCGGCATCATTCCAAAATAATGGAGACCTACATCTCCTTCCATACAACGCTTCAAATGGGGCCATACCAATAGACCATTGATAACTGTTGTTATACGAGAATTCCACTAGTGGTAATAACATACTCCATGACTTCTGAAAATCCATAACACATGCACGCAACATATCCTCGA
The DNA here is from genome assembly GCA_003255005.1 of Begonia fuchsioides. Lineage (NCBI taxonomy): Eukaryota > Viridiplantae > Streptophyta > Magnoliopsida > Cucurbitales > Begoniaceae > Begonia > Begonia fuchsioides. The sequence continues at coordinate 18,168 of QAOC01019834.1, forward strand.
GGATTTGTATAGTCTTCTCAGTCTGGCCATCTGTTTGAGGATGAAATGTCGTGCTAAATGCCAACTCTGTTCCCATGGCTTTGTTCAAACTCCTCCAAAATCTCGAAGTAAACTTTGGATCTCTATCAGATACAATGGAAACCGGAATTCCATGTAATTTTATTATCTCCTGCAAATATAGTGCAGCATACTTTTCCACAAAAAAATTTGTCCTTACCGGGATAAAATGAGCAGATTTTGTCAAACGATCAATAATCACCCAAATGTTGTCATGACCTTTAATCGTTGTTGGCAATCTGACTACAAAATCAATAGAAACGTGGTCCCATTTTCATTCCGGAATAACCAACGAATTCAGCATTCCGGCGGGCCTCTGATGTTCTGCCTTTACCTGTTGGCATCCAACACATGATTCAATATATTTTGCAATATCCTTTTTCATTCCCGGCCACCAAAAACACTGTTTCAAATCTTGATACATCTTTGTATTTCCTGGGTGAACCAATTTTTTTGAAGAATGAGCTCCCTTCAATATTTCTTTCTTTAACTCTTCATTATGGGGAACATACCACCTATCACGAAACTTAAGTATACCTTCCTTTGAACATTGAAATTCATGAGAATTTTGCATCAGTCCTACTATAAACAGCTTATACCTTGAATCCTCCTTTTGAATTTCTCCAATTCAATCCAACAGATTTGGTCTCACAGTTAAAGTAGCTAACTGTACTGCTAGATCTGATATAACTTCAATGTCTGCCCTTTTTCAGCTCACTACAAATTTCTACCAAAATTTGCATCATCTCTGACTGCACTGCTACTGACTTCCTGCTCAGTGCGTCAGCTACCACGTTAGCCTTTCCTGGATGATATTTAATCTCAAAATCGTAATCTTTAACAAATTCCAACCATCGCCGCTGTCTTAGATTCAGCTCTTTATGTGTGAAAAGATACTTGAGACTCTTATGATCCGTGAATATCTCACAATGACGTCCATATAAGTAATGTCTCCAGATCTTTAGGGCGAAGACTACTGCTGCCAACTCTAAATCATGGGTAGGATAATTCTTCTCATAATCTTTCAATTGTCGTGATGCATAAGCAATTACCTTACTTTCTTGCATCAGCACACATCCTAATCTCATCAACGACGCATCACAAAATATGCTAAAATCTACATCTTCTATTGGAAGTATTAGCACTGGTGCTGAGGTTAACTTGTCCTTCAATAGTTGAAAACTCTTTTCACAATCCTCTGACCACCAGAACTTCATGTTTTTCCTTGTTAATTGCGTCAATGGCGTAGCAATCTTAGAAAATCCTTTAATAAATCTTCTATAGTACCCTGCTAGACCAAGGAAACTTCGCGCTTCAATTACATTCTTTGGTTGTGGCCATTCACGAACGGCTTACACCTTTACTGGATCAACGGATACACCTTCTTTAGAAATCACGTGACCCAAAAAATTCACCCGATCTAACAAAAATTCGCATTTAGAGAATCTGGCATATAACTGATGTTGCTTCAATATACTTAAGACAATACTTAAATGCTCCTTATGTTCCTCTTCCGACTTGGAATACACCAGAATATCATCGATGAACACGATGACAAATTTATCGGGATACTCATGGAATACCCTATTCACGAGGTCCATAAATGCTGCTGGAGCATTTGTAAAGCCGAACAACATTACCAGGAACTCGTAATGTCCATAACGGGTTCTGAATGCAGTCTTTGGAATATCTTCCTCCTTTACTCTTAACTGATAATATTCGTGCACCCTGCAATTGGTGAAACAAATCATCAATCCTAGGCAACGAATACTTATTCTTCACTGTCAATTTGTTTAATTCATGATAGTCGATACACATCCTTAGAATTCCATCCTTTTTCTTTACAAACAAAACAAGGGCACCCCAGGGAGAGAAACTAGGGCGTATAAAACCCTTGCTCAACAACTCCTCTAACTGCCCCTTTAACTCGTTCATTTCTGCTGGAGCCATTCGATACGGATTCTTTGATACCGGTCCTGCTCCAAAGTAAACGTCTACCACAAATTTGATTTCTCGATCAGGAGGTAGTCTTGGTAAATCATTTAAAAACACTTCTGAAAACTCCTGAACTACTGGAATTTCTTATAATTTAAGATAAGGCTTCTTACGACAATCCACAATACTTGCAAGAAATCCCATACAGCCCCCCTTTAATAATATCCAAGCCCGTACTGCCGATACAATCGGTAATTGCTTTTTATTCCCTGTCGCTTGAAAATAAAAGGCATCTGACATAGGAGTTTGAAAACTGACTATCTATGATGAGAACCACGGGTATATCAAACCCGAGACCCTTCAACAATGCGGAAAAAAGATACCTGGATCGCCTTTGAATCAAGTACGAGGAACTTGACCCCAATCGAACCTTGCCGACGGAACCTAAGTTATCAAATAAGGAGCTTGACCCAGACCAAACTTGTCGGTAAGAACCAAAGCTATCAAATTTGATCTATCAAGAATTAACTTGATGAAGATCGAGTTCTTCGCAAAGAACCAAAGAGAAAATTTCTCCAAAACACTCAAGGTGAATTAATCATAAAAGTTGTGTCTTTTACAATAACTTGGATGCCTTTAAATAGGCTACACAAATCCTAACTAAAATAGGAAATAGAAAGATATTATAAAACTAAAATATCTTTGGGNGAAACAACGTCAAGATCCAGCCATACACTCTCCTGCATGCTTCCGATCGCACTTGGGACATTCCAATATCGACCCCAAACTTTGAACTTGCTTCCCTTTCCCTTGCTCGTTCGAACTTTCACTTGGCCTTTTCATTCCCCGCACTGGTTGCCATTGTTTACTCAGTTGCAGTTGGACTTCTCAAAAGAACCGTCTTTGGGATGTTCTCGGTTGTTGCTTTACCAATTTTGATTCTGCTTCCTCAAGGTCTAGAGCCTTGGAAACAACCTTCTAATATTGAGCATCCTCTGATCCCCAAGTCTTTATTCCTTTATAAATTTCTGGTTTTAATCCTTGCACAAACTGTTCAACTTTATCTTCATTGGTTGTCACCAACTATGGAGCAAACCTTGATAGGCCTTCAAACTTTCGCTCATATTCAGCTACTGACCCCACTACTTCAGTTGCATAAACTCCATTTTCTTTTTATTCTGATCGGCTCTACTAAAATATTTGTCATAGAAAATTTTCTTGAATTGAGCCCATGATAGTTCTTGAACATTGGTAGTTACCTCAACAGTATCCCACAAATTCCTTGCATCCATAGTCAACAAGGTTGCACAATTAACTTTTTCTCCTTCCTCAATCTTTGCATACTGAAATATCTTCTCCAAAGAACGAATCCACTCCTCAGCGAACACAGGGTATGTGGACTGTCCATTAAATGACGGAGGATTCATTTTCCTAAATCTCTCACAGCTCAGCTCTCCAGCATTATGATTTCGTCCATTTCGTCCATGTTTTTCTCGATTCATCATTCGCACCAATTGTTGAAACTGGCGGTTAACCAACTCTGACAGTTGGTTAATAGCATCCTCATTAGTTCCCACCTCTGGAATATTTCTCCTTCCTCCCCTCATAGTCCTTCAATTACCAATCACATCGTTAGTACTCTAANAATACTTTCTTCGTACTGTTTTTTTTTTAAATATGAAAAGAAGAATTTCAAAAGGACAAAATTCGGGGTGAGAAAAGAATAACAGAAAACCAAGATAGAAACTTGAATAAATGAACTAAAGCTCTGATACCAAATGATGAGAACCACGGGTATATCAAACCCGAGACCCTTCAACAATGCGGAAAAAAGATACCTGGATCGCCTTTGAATCAAGTTCGAGGAACTTGACCCCAATCGAACCTTGCCGACGGAACCTAAGTTATCAAATAAGGAGCTTGACCCAGACCAAACTTGTCGGTAAGAACCAAAGCTATCAAATTTGATCTATCAAGAATTAACTTGATGAAGATCGAGTTCTTCGCAAAGAACCAAAGAGAAAATTTCTCCAAAACACTCAAGGTGAATTAATCATAAAAGTTGTGTCTTTTACAATAACTTGGATGCCTTTAAATAGGCTACACAAATCCTAACTAAAATAGGAAATAGAAAGATATTATAAAACTAAAATATCTTTGGGAAGATTTTTCTCAAATCTGTTAAGATTCTTGATTCTGCAAAATATTTGGTATTGTATATTTTGCCAGCCAAACGACGTCTGATTTTTATGATCAGAAAAGGTCTTGAAAGCAGCTACAACTTTGATGAAGAAAGCGTTTTAAAATAACTTTGGGAAGATTGTCGAATCTGCCAATATATGTTTGTTGGTCAAGTAAAAGTTTGGTTTAAAGAAAGTTGCATGTACTTTCTTATATCCTTTGTCCCTTCAATATCTTGTATTAGGCTTGGGCTCTCGGGCTTGTTTTTGTAGGCCGCTGGAATCACATCAATCTAGTTCTGCAATTTATAGTTGCAAAATGTCGAAACAGCCAGTCCATTCATAAAATAATTTCATATGCATTCATCTTCATTATAATGAACTCAACGTCCAATATACGATCATTGATTTGAACCCCACAATCTATAATTACTCTATCTAATAGTAGACAGTCACCTGAAGGTAGCATCACTTCATACAACTGCTCTTCCACCTCAGGTACCCGGTTCAACTTCTTAGAAAACTCTTCAGACATAAATGAATGTGTAGCTCCTGTATCTATCAATGAAAAGGCACTAGATCCATCAATTAATAATGTACCTGCCACCACGGCCGGATGGTCCGCTTCTTCTGCATCAATCATTGCAAAAAACACGACCATCTATCCTCTTATGTTCTGGTTTGTTTGGAGGTTCCTTCGGACAATCACGCGCCATGTATCTCATCTCATTACATATGAAACAACGTCAAGATCCAGCCATACACTCTCCTGCATGCTTCCGATCGCACTTGGGACATTCCAATATCGACCCCAAACTTTGAACTTGCTTCCCTTTCCCTTGCTCGTTCGAACTTTCACTTGGCCTTTTCATTCCCCGCACTGGTTGCCATTGTTTACTCAGTTGCAGTTGGACTTCTCAAAAGAACCGTCTTTGGGATGTTCTCGGTTGTTGCTTTACCAATTTTGATTCTGCTTCCTCAAGGTCTAGAGCCTTGGAAACAACCTTCTAATATTGAGCATCCTCTGATCCCCAAGTCTTTATTCCTTTATAAATTTCTGGTTTTAATCCTTGCACAAACTGTTCAACTTTATCTTCATTGGTTGTCACCAACTATGGAGCAAACCTTGATAGGCCTTCAAACTTTCGCTCATATTCAGCTACTGACCCCACTACTTCAGTTGCATAAACTCCATTTTCTTTTTATTCTGATCGGCTCTACTAAAATATTTGTCATAGAAAATTTTCTTGAATTGAGCCCATGATAGTTCTTGAACATTGGTAGTTACCTCAACAGTATCCCACAAATTCCTTGCATCCATAGTCAACAAGGTTGCACAATTAACTTTTTCTCCTTCCTCAATCTTTGCATACTGAAATATCTTCTCCAAAGAACGAATCCACTCCTCAGCGAACACAGGGTATGTGGACTGTCCATTAAATGACGGAGGATTCATTTTCCTAAATCTCTCACAGCTCAGCTCTCCAGCATTATGATTTCGTCCATTTCGTCCATGTTTTTCTCGATTCATCATTCGCACCAATTGTTGAAACTGGCGGTTAACCAACTCTGACAGTTGGTTAATAGCATCCTCATTAGTTCCCACCTCTGGAATATTTCTCCTTCCTCCCCTCATAGTCCTTCAATTACCAATCACATCGTTAGTACTCTAAAATAAGTACCTCTAGACTTTAGTCCTTCTATAACATTAAAGCATGCAAATGATAATATTATTGAGCTGTCTAAAGAACCGACTTAAACCCAGTGCATTCATCCTTTTGTTCCCTTATTTCTTTGTGTGTGTTTTGCTCTGATACCATAATTGTAACGACCCGATTCCAGAGTCACCGCTTACTTGCTTTACTTACTTACTTACTTACTTACTTACTTACTCACTTCGGCGACCCGAGAATTGGTCTGTTACATGATTTCTTACTTACTTAGGTAGAAAACTCGTTTACTTTAATTTCTAAAAATAGTAAAAAGGAGAACCGTCAAATTTCAAAACATAAATTTCCTTTAAATAACGATTTGAGTTTCACCCTTATCAAAAATTGCATAAACTTTTTCTGTTTAACTTGCAGTGGAAGAAAAAAATTCAACTTAAAATATATAAGCATTTAATAACGTAAACTTACAGCAGAAGACTATAGTTCAAAATACATTCATTTCAAAGCTTTGAAATCCATCGCACAACAATAAGGGTATACATTTTAATTACACATTCAAAACATTTTTTTATAAAATATCTTTTGTGTGTCATCCATCACTCCTCATCAGTCATCGCTCAATAAACGGTATCATTCGGACACTCTTCTGCCATAACTTCTTGGTCAGTCACTTCCACCCATTCTTCCATTATGTTCCCTACATTGCAAAGCCTAAACTATTAGCCTCAAGCTCAGTAAGAAGCATAACTATAAAATGCAAAGCATGAGTATGCTATGTCATTAAAACAATGCACATTTTCATTCATTTCTTAGGTTCATATCTTCTTTATCTTAGGAAATATTACAAGATCTCAAGAACACTCCCTCCACCTACTTCAACTTCTACATTTTCATTCATGAGTATTTGAAGTCATACAACCATACTACTTGGAAATTTTCTTACTTGTTTCCCCTCATACATACACTTGACATTGGAGGACGAAGAGTGGCTCCTCTCGGAACTCAGTACGGGTCCATTCAGACAACTAACCAGCCCCTAAAATTAGTGCAAAAAAATGACTTTTTTTCATCTTTCTCTTATCTGTACTCGTTTTAACACCATATACAACGTAAAAGCACCAACCACTCTTGTTATAACATTTTTATGTTGCAATT
>QAOC01019849.1:0-51688 GCA_003255005.1 Begonia fuchsioides
ACGTCGGGTTCGTGCTCAAAATCCTTTAAAAAGTTCAATGACAACATAAAAAAGTTATAACAAGGGTGGTTGGTGCTTTTACGCACGAATCTGGTGTTAAAATGAGTACAGTGAAGAGAAAGAGGAAAAAAATAGCATTTTTTCACACTATTTTTAAGCCTTTTTACTTGTCAAAATGGACCCCATCCGGGTTCCGAGAGGAGCCAATCTTCATCCTCGGCTGCCACATGTATGTATGAGTGGAAACAAGTAAGAAAAAATAACCATCGAAAACTTCGGTCGCTATGTAAAGACAGGGGAAAGACAAGGAAATAGCAAGGCATTTTGATTACTTGGTCGCCAAGTAAACTTTTTTTAAAATCGTTTCAAAAGTTCAATTACAACATAAAAAAGTTAATGTGAAAACGAGTACAATGAAGAGAAAGAGGAAAAAATGGCATTTTTTGCACTATTTTTAGGGCAAGTTACTTGTCAAGATGGACCCGCTCCGGGTTCCTAGATGAGCCAATCTTCGTCCTCGGCTGCCACCTATATGTACGAGTGGAAACAAGTAAGAAAAAATAACCATCGGAAACTTTAGTCGCTATGTAAAGAAGTGGGAAAGACAAGGCAATAACAGGGCATTTTGATTACTTGGTCGCCAAGTAATCTTTTTTCAATGTCGCGTTCGGGCTCAAAATCATTTCAAAATTACAAATACAACATAAAAAAGTTATAACAAGGGTGGTTGGTGCTTTCACGCACAAATATGGTGTGAAAACGAGTACAGTGAAGAGAAAGAGGAAAAAAATGGCATTTTTTTCCACTATTTTTAGGGCTGGTTACTTATCAAGATAGACCCGCTCCAAGTTCCGAGATGAGCCAATCTTCGTCCTCGGCTGCCACCTGTATGTATGAGTGATAACAAGTAAGAAAAAATAACCATCGGAAACTTCGGTCGCTATGTAAAGGCGTGGAAAAGACAAGTCAATAGCAAGGCATTTTGACTACTTCGTCGCCAAGTAATCTTTTTTCAACGTCTGGTTCGGTCTCAAAATCGTTTCAAAAGTTCAATTACAACATAAAAAAGTTATAACAATGGTGGTTGGTGCTTTTACGAACAAATTTAATGTGAAAACAATTACAATGAAGAGAAAGAGGAAAAAATGGCATTTTTTGCACTATTTTTAGGGCAGGTTACTTGTCAAGATGGACCCGCTCCGGGTTCCTAGATGAGCCAATCTTCGTCCTCGGCTGCCACCTATATGTATGAGTGGAAACAAGTAAGAAAAAATAACCATCGGAAACTTCAGTCGCTATGTAAAGAAGTGGGAAAGACAAGGCAATAACAGGGCATTTTGATTACTTGGTCGCCAAGTAATCTTTTTTCAATGTCACGTTCGGGCTCAAAATCATTTCAAAATTACAAATACAACATAAAAAAGTTATAACAAGGGTTGTTGGATCTTTTACGCACAAATATGGTGTGAAAACGAGTACAGTAAAGAGAAAGAGGAAAAAAATGGCATTTTTTTCCACTATTTTTAGGGCTGGTTACTTATCAAGATGGACCCGCTCCAGGTTCCAAGATGAGCCAATCTTCGTCCTCGGCTGCCACTTGTATGTATGAGTGGAAACAAGTAAGAAAAAATAACCATCGGAAACTTCGGTCGCTATGTAAAGGCGTGGAAAAGACAAGGCAATAGCAAAACATTTTGACTACTTCGTCGCCAAGTAATCTTTTTTCAACGTCGGGTTCGGGCTCAAAATCATTTCAAAAGTTCAATTACAACATAAAAAAGTTATAACAAGGGTGGTTGGTGCTTTTACGCACGAATCTGGTGCGAAAACGAGTACATTGAAGAGAAAGAGGAAAAAAATGGCATTTTTTTGCACTATTTTTAAGGCTGGTTACTCATCAAGATGGACCTGCTTCGGGTTCCGAGATGAGCCAATCTTTGTCCTCGGCTGCCATCTGTATGTATGAGTGGAAACAAATAAGAAAAAATAATCATCGAAAACTTCGGTCGCTATGTAAAGAAGTGGGAAAGCCAAGGCAATAACAAGGCATTTTGATTACTTGGTCGCCAAGTAATCTTTTTTCAATGTCGCGTTCGGGCTCAAAATCATTTCAAAATTTCAAATACAACATAAAAAAGTTATCACAATGGTGGTTGGTGCTTTGACGCACAAATATAGTGTGAAAACGAGTACAGTGAAGAGAAAAAGAAAAAAAATGGCATTTTTTGCCAGTATTTTTAGGGCTGATTACTTATCAAGATGGACCCGCTCCAGGTTCCGAGATGAGCCAATCTTCGTCCTCGGCTGCCACCTGTATGTATGAGTGGAAACAAGTAAGAAAAAATAACCATCGAAAACTTCGGTCGCTATGTAAAGGCGTGGAAAAGACAAGGCAATAGGAAGGCATTTTGACTACTTCGTCGCCAAGTAATCTTTTTTCAACGTCAGGTTCGGTCTTAAAATCGTTTCAAAAGTTCAATTACAACATAAAAAAGTTATAACAAGGGTGGTTGGTGCTTTTACGAACAAATTTAATGTGAAAACAATTACAAGGAAGAGAAAGAGGAAAAAATGGCATTTTTTGCACTATTTTTAGGGCAGGTTACTTGTCAAGATGGACCCGCTCCGGGTTCCAAGATGAGCCAATCTTCGTCCTCGACTGCCACCTATATGTATGAGTGGAAACAATTAAGAAAAAATAATCATCGGAAACTTCAGTCGCTATGTAAAGAAGTGGGAAAGACAAGGCTATAGCAAGGCATTTTGATTACTTTGTCGCCAAGTAATCTTTTTTCAACGTCGGGTTCGGGCTCAAAATCATTTCAAAAGTTCAATTACAACATAAAAAAGTTATAACAAGGGTGGTTGGTGCTTTTACGAACAAATTTAATGTGAAAACAATTACAAGGAAGAGAAAGAGGAAAAAATGGCATTTTTTGCACTATTTTTAGGGCAGGTTACTTGTCAAGATGGACCCGCTCCGGGTTCCAAGATGAGCCAATCTTCGTCCTCGACTGCCACCTATATGTATGAGTGGAAACAATTAAGAAAAAATAATCATCGGAAACTTCAGTCGCTATGTAAAGAAGTGGGAAAGACAAGGCTATAGCAAGGCATTTTGATTACTTTGTCGCCAAGTAATCTTTTTTCAACGTCGGGTTCGGGCTCAAAATCATTTCAAAAGTTCAATTACAACATAAAAAAGTTATAACAAGGGTTGTTGGATCTTTTACGCACAAATATGGTGTGAAAACGAGTACAGTAAAGAGAAAGAGGAAAAAAATGGCATTTTTTTCCACTATTTTTAGAGCTGGTTACTTATCAAGATGGACCTGCTCCAGGTTCCGAGATGAGCCAATCTTCGTCATCGGCTGCCACCTGTATGTATGAGTGATAACAAGTAAGAAAAAATAACCATCGGAAACTTCGGTCGCTATGTAAAGGCGTGGAAAAGACGAGGCAATAGCAAGGCATTTTGACTACTTCGTCGCCAAGTAATCTTTTTTCAACGTCAGGTTCGGTCTCAAAATCGTTTCAAAAGTTCAATTACAACATAAAAAAGTTATAACAAGGGTGGTTAGTGCTTTTACGAACAAATTTAATGTGAAAACGAGTACAACGAAGAGAAAGAGGAAAAAATGACATTTTTTGCACTATTTTTAGGGGAGGTTACTTGTCAAGATGGACCCGCTCCGGGTTCCGAGATGAGCCAATCCTCGTCCTCGGCTGCCACCTATATGTATGAGTGGAAACAAGTAAGAAAAAATAACCATCGAAAACTTCAGTCGCTATGTAAAGAAGTGGGAATGACAAGGCTATAGCAAGGCATTTTGATTACTTTGTCGCCAAGTAATCTTTTTTCAACCTCAGGTTCGGTCTCAATATCGTTTCAAAAGTTCAATTACAACATAAAAAAGTTATAACAAGGGTGGTTGGTGCTTTTACGCACGAATCTGGTGCGAAAACGAGTACAGTGAAGAGAAAGAGGAAAAAAATGGCATTTTTTTGCACTATTTTTAGGGCTGGTTACTCATCAAGATGGACCCGCTTCGAGTTCCGAGATTAGCCAATTTTCGTCATCGGTTGCCACCTGTATGTATGAATGGAAACAGGTAAGAAAAACTAACCATCGGAAACTTCGGTCGCTATGTAAAGAAGTGGGAAAGACAAGGCAATAACAAGGCATTTTGATTACTTGGTCGTCAAGTAATCTTTTTTCAATGTCGCGTTTGGGCTCAAAATCATTTCAAATTTTCAAATACAACATAAAAAAGTTATAACAAGGGTGGTTGGTGCTTTTACGCACGAATCTGGTGCGAAAACGAGTACAGTGAAGAGAAAGAGGAAAAAAATGGCATTTTTTTGCACTATTTTTAGGGCTGGTTACTCATCAAGATGGACCCGCTCTGGGTTCCGAGATGAGTCAATCTTCGTCCTCGGCTGCCATCTGTATGTATGAGTGATAACAAGTAAGAAAAAATAACCATCGGAAACTTCGGTCGCTATGTAAAGAAGTGGGAAAGACAAGGCAATAACAAGGCACTTTGATTACTTGGTCGTCAAGTAATCTTTTTTCAATGTCGCGTTCGGGCTCAAAATTATTTCAAAATTTCAAATACAACATAAAAAAGTTATAACAAGGGTGATTGGTGCTTTGACGCACAAATATGGTGTGAAAACGAGTACAGTGAAGAGAAAGAGAAAAAAAAAATGGCATTTTTTCCACTATTTTTGGGGCTGGTTACTTATCAAGATGGACCCGCTCCAGGTTCCGAGATGAGTCAATCTTCGTCCTCGGCTGCCACCTGTATGTATGAGTGGAAACAAGTAAGAAAAAATAACCATCCGAAACTTCGGCCGCTATGGAAAGGCGTGGAAAAGACAAGGCAATAGCAAGGCATTTTGACTACTTCGTCGCCAAGTAATTTTTTTTCAACGTCGGGTTCGGGCTCAAAATCATTTCAAAAGTTCAATTACAACATAAAAAAGTTATAACAAGGGTGGTTGGTGCTTTTACGCACGAATCTGGTGCGAAAACGAGTACCGTGAAGAGAAAGAGGAAAAAAATGACATTTTTTTGCACTATTTTTAGGGCTGGTTACTCATCAAGATGGACCTGCTCCGAGTTCCGAGATGAGCAAATCTTCGTCCTCGGCTGCCATCTGTATGTATGAGTGGAAACAAATAAGAAAAAATAATCATCGGAAACTTCGGTCGCTATGTAAAGAAGTGGGAAAGACAAGGCAATAACAAGGCATTTTGATTACTTGGTCGCCAAGTAATCTTTTTTCAATGTCGCGTTCGGGCTCAAAATCATTTCAAAATTTCAAATACAACATAAAAAAGTTATAACAAGGGTGGTTGGTGCTTTGACGCACAAATATGGTGTTAAAACGAGTACATTGAAGAGAAAGAGGAAAAAAATGGCATTTTTTCACTATTTTTAGGGCTGGTTACTTATCAAGATAGACCCGCTCCAGGTTCCGAGATGAGCCAATCTTCGTCCTCGGCTGCCACCTGTATGTATGAGTAATAACAAGTAAGAAAAAATAACCATCGGAAACTTCGAGCGCGATGTAAAGGCGTGGAAAAGACAAGGCAATAGCAAGGCATTTTGACTACTTCGTCGCCGAGTAATCTTTTTTCAACGTCAGGTTCGGTCTCAAAATCGTTTCAAAAGTTCAATTACAACATAAAAAAGTTATAACAAGGGTGGTTGGTGCTTTTACGAACAAATTTAATGTGAAAACGAGTACAATGAAGAGAAAGAGGAAAAAATGGCATTTTTTGCACTATTTTTAGGGCAGGTTACTTGTCAAGATGGACCCGCTCCGGGTTTCGAGATGAGCCAATCTTCGTCTTCGGCTACCACCTGTATGTATGAGTGGAAACAAGTAAGAAAAAATAACCATCGGAAACTTGGGTCGCTATGTAAAGAAGTGAGAAAAACAAGGCAATAGGAAGGCATTTTGATTACTTGGTCGCCAAGTAATCTTTGTTTAACGTCGGGTTCGAGCTCAAAATCATTTCAAAAGTTCAATTACAACATAAAAAAGTTATAACAACGGTTGTTGGTGCTTTTACGCACAAATATGATGTGAAAACGAGCACAGTGAAGAGAAATAGGAAAAAATGGCATTTTTGCACTATTTTTAGGGCTGGTTACTCATCAAGATGGACCCGCTCCGAGTTCCGAGATAAGCCAATCTTCGTCCTCGGCTGCCACCTGTATGTATGAGTGGAAACAAGTAAGAAAAAATAATCATCGGAAACTTCGGTCGCTATGTAAAGGCGTGGAAAAGACAAGGCAATAGCAAGGCATTTTGATTACTTGGTCGCCAAGTAATCTTTTTTCAACGTCGGGTTTGGGCTCAAAATCATTTCAAAAGTTCAATTACAACATAAAAAAGTTATAACAAGGGTGGTTGGTGCTTTTACGCACGAATCTGGTGTGAAATCGAGTACAGTGAAGATAAAGAGGAAAAAAATAGCATTTTTTTACACTATTTTTAGGGCTGGTTACTTATCTAGATGGACCCGCTTCGAGTTCCGAGATTAGCCAATTTTCGTCATCGGTTGCCACCTGTATGTATGAATGGAAACAGGTAAGAAAAACTAACTATCGGAAACTTCGGTCGCTATGTAAAGAAGTGGGAAAGACAAGGCATTTTGATTACTTGGTCGCCAAGTAATCTTTTTTCAACGTCGGGTTTGGGCTCGAAAACGAGTACAGTAAAGAGAAAGAGGAAAAAAATGGTATTTTTTTTGCACTATTTTTAAGGCAATAGCAGGGCATTTTTTTGTAACCCCTAATCCTAAACCCTAAACACTAAATCCTTAATTCTAAACTCTAAACCTTAAACCCTAATTCAACCTCACTTACACATGAATATCAAGTGCAGTGTCATGTGGTTATTGAGGGCACTAAGCTTCGTGTGCCATTACTAGTAGTGAGACTCTTATACTTCTATCAAAATATTTTAGTAAAATGCAAAAAGTAAATGGAATGTCTACACTTTTCTCAACTATGAATTAGTTACATTTGCATTCTTGCGCAAGCAAGAATCCTTTTGAGTTTCTCAATTGAACTTGGTCATATCACTGTCTTTCTAGTGATGTAAAAACAAAGCGACCACTCTTACACTTCAAACCATGACACTTTTTATTTTTTATTTTATTCATACTTTATTGACCTTTCAGGTTTGATTCTCATTTTTTGTTTCATTAGGCTATAAAATATAACTTTTAACAAATATTTTTTGCTTAGTACTATAAAGTTCTTTCAAACTCTTCAAAGATTACTTTTAGTCTATTTATGGTTTATTATTACGTTTATTTATTTACTTATTCTAAAATTGAATATTTAGTAAAAAATTTGAATTATTGAAATAATATATGATTATGTAAATTAATAAATTTTGAAAAAAATAACATCAATGGATGACATTGTAGGCGGATGGTGAACTACTCTCATGCAGGAGATCTCATGAGAGTATCGAGGAGATCTCATGAGAGTATCGAGTGGAAAGTGCATGAGAGTTTTTTAATCGTTTTCAAAGTATAGCAACTCATTAAGTTTTATTTTATTTTTGCTCCAAACTATAGTATTCCATGCTCAAATCTTTTTACCAGCCCTGTGGAGTTTTAAATTTGAAGGTTTTATTTGATGGATTATAATTAATGAGATTAAATTTTATTTCCACCCTATATTTAATTGTCGAGTTTTTTGCAAGAACTCGCAGACCAACCCTCACGCCTGCTATTCCGAACTCGCCGCTGTAGAACGAGTGGTAACTGCATCACTCTTCTTCCTTCTACTGATGCCAGTATGAATTATGGAAATCTCAAGCGTCCCGCTCATTCACACAGCGATTGAGCGCGATTTACACTGACGAAGAAAGCCATCATGTTCTCCAATCACAATATTAGTAACACTAATGGCAGTCTCGAGCATCGGGATGGCTCCTCTTCAGAGAATGTAATCTTCATGGGTCATAAAGTTCGCTCTCGCAGGGCAAGGCAAGGCAGCCGTTCATTCTTTTCCGGCGATGGGCGTAGTTTAGGCTTTAGGGTTTCTGGCCAACAGCTGCAGAGTCCTCCTTGTACGGACTTCGACATGGCTTACTTTCATTCGTATGCTCACGTTGGCATTCACGAGGAAATGATTAAGGTTCTGTTTCTCTACTTCATGTTTTCCTTCCCTCGCTTCCTAAACTGAAATTAATTTTTTTTAAAGTTAGATTAGGACACAGTTTGACCCATACTATTTGGATGAGTGGCTGATCAAATTTTCTCCTGCTGAAGTATTCGAACTCTGTGTTTTGGTTTTCATTGAGAGCTATTCAACCTGTACTTAATTACATTTATTGATTTAATTTAGTTTTTTTAATTGAATTGTTGGAGTAGTCCATAAACAAGCAGGGTTAAAAGAGTTGGGGGTGAATTATATTTATATTTAGGTGGATTACACGTTTACCAGTTTTGTGTTTTCCTCAGCTTAGGCCTACATGTTGTTTCTTTGAAGAAATATGTTGGATACTGATTCTTTTAGTTGTTTGTTTTCTTAAATTGAAATTGCTACTTATTTTAGGATTCATCTACTTTCCATTTCTTGTCTTTAGTTGGAGTTTTGTTTCTCATTTTTCCTCTTTCAGTTGGATTATGTAGCATTAGTCTATTAAATTAGAGAATATAAAATCTAATCCGTGTTTGTTCTTCCTTTTTGAATAATTATGTGTCTATGTATTTAGTATTGCTTGCGGTGAGTCTCTTGATCACATCTGCGTGTTATATGAGCCTAGTGTTAAGATTATATTTTTAATGATCTAGCGATTATAAGAAAGATGATGAGCAAAAAACACATGTAATAACTCACTTTCTGTTAACAATGCAGGACCGTGTGAGAACTGAAACTTATAGGGCTGCAATTATGCAACACAGAAGTTACATTTCTGGGAAGGTATATAGTTAATTTGTTGTATTTACTCATTTTCGTTTTTCTTTTCTCCCTACTTTGCAAGAAAAGAAATTGATTAAGAAAACAATGTACAAAGGGACGAGAAGGAGGAATTCTCCCTTTTACTTATCACATGTGTCACACTTTGTCTTTAACTACTTTCCCATAATTACGTGGAAGCATCGGAGTTCTATAACTTATGGGAATTAAGTTTAACATTGAAGGAAAAGAATATTTGTTCAATTTGAGTTAGAATAAATTAAAACAGATTATTTCCATTTATTTGTTTTGTCATGGAAACAGGTAGTGGTGGATGTTGGTTGTGGCACAGGAATTCTCTCTATATTTTGTGCTCAGGCTGGTGCGAAGCGGGTGAGTTGTTTGACAATTGTTATTCTTTCTTTTGTCCTTGTAAGCTGTTAATTTAGCAAATACTAGTGCTGATGTCTTTAAATTGATCACATAGTTAACTTTAATCATATTGTGGTTGTGTTTTGGTTTTGTATGTTTATTGCTTATTTTTTATTTGCAAATATTTATTGTTTATTGAGAAATTAATTTTTTGTCAAATGCTGAGAAAATATTTCCCCAAAATTATTCCAATCATCACTAATTTGGAATTTTATATACTATAATACCAATTAGTCGTTGTAGAAAGTTTCTTTATTTTCTTATAAGATGATAGTTGTCGCAATGGATTGGTGCGTTTACTTTCTCTTGTACATTAGATAATTCTAAATTTAGATGATTTTAGATTTAGTATGTCTGATGCACAATTAAGGCAATAATGAAGTGTTATTCTATAGTAATGTACTTCATACTATTATTATTTTCTATTCTTGTTGACTTTATGGTTTTCAAGAAACCATCTATTAATAAGATAACCAGATGCATTACCCGGTGCAACACACATCTGCTGTTTCCCATGTCTCTCAATTGTTTCCCTCAACGTTAGGCACAAGTATACACTGATTGAAGGAAAATCACATACCTTGAAACAATCATGGTAAAACCATGATGGAAGGTGGATTATTTTAATTTTATCAATTTTGAGATCATTTGATGTTTCTTAAAAATATATGTGCTGAGAGTTTCTTCTTAGTTTTTGTATCCTCAATGAATAAATTTAGATAATTGTGTTTCATCTTTAAATTAGCTTGTAATTTATTTTGTTGTTTGCTTGAGTTGATGAGAAAAATCAGTGAAACTTTTCCTTTTCTAATTCTTCATCAAAATAGATTTTTTGCTCCCCATGAAAAAAAAAGAAGATTAAGATTCTATTTGACGCGGTGCCAACTATATTTTTACAAATATTTGATATTCTGTAATTGTCTTTGTTGGAGAGGATGGATTTTTAGTAATAGACTTGGTTGCGTAACATTGGTGACATACTTGACACCTATTCATGTTTTCAGGTGTATGCTATTGATGCAAGTGACATAGCAGTGCAGGTATTCTGTTTGTTGTAGTCAAAATTTTAGTACAAAGTTTTATATTTTTGCTCTGAGTTTTTCATTTATCAACCTTGCTTAGCAGAAAGGCAAAATTTAAATTTTGGCTTGGATCCTTTTGCATGAGAAGCTGCTTGATTGAATTCTATTTTTGAGATAAGCAGTGTTTGGAAGAGTGCTTATGTGAATTCTATTGATTTCCTTCTTATGTTGATTTCTCTTATTTGATCTATTCTCGCCGATGCCATTGCTTGTTTGCCTCTTAGCTTAATTTACTGCTAAACTTTTGCTTATTAGGTCTTTTAATTTTGTTTTTTTAATTGTAAATGAAAAAGTTTACAATCTTTGTGTTTGGATGGTTGCACCAACGGGTTAGAAAATCCCTTGTTATTTTCTTGTGCCATGTATATTAAATATAGTTATTGAAAGGTTGGGCCCTATTAAATGCATTCTTCCAGAACTGTTCATGAAAGGAGCATGAGGTCTGTCTTTGGGTTTACATAGTTTTTTGTCTGCAGGCCAATGAAGTTGTGAAGGCAAATAATTTATCGGACGTAATTATTGTGATGCATGGTCGAGTTGAGGTGAGCTTATCTAAATATATCAATGATTTGGATGTGCTTCTTCTGCCTTGATTTTGGATCATTCAAGTATGATGTTTGTTGACCTAACTTGTAATAAATAATGCAAAGCAATTCTCAATATTCATGGGAGGCTTTCTAGCTATGCCTTCTTGGGAGAGCTTATAGAAGCCATCCATGTCGGGGTTGGCTTGCCTGAAACCATATTCTTTGTTAGAAACCCTAAGACGGGCTTGCGGCTTTTCAGTATAAATCAAAATTTCGGAAAACATTTGAGCTCTAACCATGAGTGGGCAATTTAAATGATTTATCCCTTTTGGCATAAGCTTTACAATGAATTATTTTATTACGCAGGATGTTGTAATCGAAGAAGGAGTTGATGTCATCGTTTCTGAGTGGATGGGGTATATGCTTTTATATGAGGTGATTATGAACATAAATGACAATACTCTTAAAATGTCGTCCTCCCTCTGGTGAAGGCTCCTCATAAACTAAATACAAATTCTATTCATTCCTTGATATGTCATTTTCTCATTTTTAAGTGGTCATCATTGGCCTTTATGGCTTTCTTATAGAGCATGTTGGGAAGTGTCATTACAGCAAGAGAGCGATGGCTAAAACCTGGAGGCCTTATTCTTCCATCAAATGCAACGGTAATTTCTCTGTTTTTTTGTGAGTTGAGCTTTTGCTGACTTATTACGTAGCTTAATAATAAGAAAGAGGAATCTCATGGAAATACCATGGAATATGTTTTTATCCTATTCATGTACATTATGTTAATATTTTGTTTCAAAGATGAAAGTCCGATGCAATTGGGTTTATTTCGTGACTGGATGCAGTTACTAATTCATGTTCTGGCATATACAAATTGAAAACTTCATTCTCGATTGTACGAGAATTTTTATGAAAGCCTTTCATTTGCTCCTCTTTTATGGAAGTTTTATTTTCCCATTCCTGGGGTTATGGGGATTTACTTTACATTTGTTTTCNTAGCTTGAATATATTCAAGAACAGGGGAAGGATTGTGGCGGATAAGAGATCGGAACTTTTGAATAGGGGAGAGAGAGGAACGGGCAAAAGCATCATAAGGGTTGAGGAGAGGAAGAGCAGTGTCAGAGATATGGGAATTGTCAGTGGTGGGGGAATGAGAGATTTCGATGAGATGATCAAAACGGGAGGAGGAGGAAGTGCGTGGAAGATCAATAGGAACAGAGGTGTGAGGAATAGGAGAATGCATACCGGAAAACTCAACTGGGAAAACACTGATTTGTAGATAATTTCTTATTATAAATCTCTTCATGGTTAATGTTAAAGTTTGAGCACCTGATTTGTAGAATATTCAAATGAAATTCTATCATAATATGGTCTGTGAGAAAATCTGACATTTATTTATGATTTTCCAAAAGACAAATTAATTGTGTCGTCTAGAAATGATCTCCACCAATTTTAAATAAAAGAACGGTGTAGAAATTAAGAAGTTCCTTTTAATACTTCTCCATAAATAAAAATCAAGTTACAATTATATATGAAACAACTAGAACAAGAACAAGAACAAGAACAAGAACGAATCTAATTACAACATAATATGCTTAAAATAGGAAATAATCTAAGTGGAAATAATTTACTTGAAATCTATTACATTTTAATACATCATATCTCTTGACTATGAGGGGTTTCAACACTCCCCTAAAGTTGAGTTGTATGTATTGTGTAAACCCAAATTATTACATAGTTCTTCAAAGTGATGATTGATCAAGCCTTGGTCAAACGGCTGCTTGTTGACGTCAAGTTGGAATGCATTCTAGTTGAACCTACTATGAGCTCTTTGTCTTTTCAGCTATGAAGTGTTGATCAATTTCTATGTGCTGTCACACCTCAATCATAATTCATTTAATCCAAATTCTTTCAAATTTCATAGACACTAGTGCCATGAGATTAGCCTCCGACGTCCTCAAGAAACCACATATTGTTTTCTTGTTCTCCATGACAAGGTTACCCCTTACAAATGCACAATATTAATAGTTGACCTTCGATCCTTCTGGTTTCTAGCCAATCTATCAAAGTTCAGAATGATATCTTGAGTTTCACTCTTTTTGAAGAGTATTCCCCATGGCAGAGAACTTACAGCAGTATTTGAGAATCATATACATAGCTTTCGTATACTTATATTGACTAACAATTTACAACAGAGAAATAAATAATGTAATTAGGAAATAATCTTCTTGAAATAGAAAATAATATAATTAGGAATTTATGCACTTGAATTCTTGACTTTCTTAATACATTAAATCTTCTAAGTTAAGGGATTTCAGCAAATAGTGATTATAACAAAAGGACCTCGAACCAAAAATCAAACTTAACTTAAGCAACGTTTGCTTTGTCTTTTTTTGAAATTGACATAAGAAAACATGCGATTTTTTTTATCCTAAGTCACTTTGGTGTTGAGGCTTTTCCTTAAATTATGTTCTATAGTTATGTTACAAACTTTTGAATACTACTTTTGAAAGCGAAAAGAGTATTAAAGGATCATATGATTCTTTGGCAAAATGAACTTTTACCTTGAATTGTTATTTTCTTTGAGAACATGGTGACGCGAGCTGTCTCTGACATGCATTAGTTTCTCACAGAAAAATAAGTATAGGATCCTAGCAACTTTTTTTTTCTTTTTGTTTTTCTCACTTGTTCAAACATCCTCAGTTTGCAAATTTAAGCTGTGACTTCACTTTTTTGTTTTTTTTTTTGAATGAAGAGAATTTCTCATCATTCTTTCTTGAGTATGTTTTAATTTTTTAACACTGCAATTGTATATAATACAAAATGTAAATATTTAGTATTAAAGGAGAAAAAGTAAGAAATACAAAATGTAAATATTTAGCATTAAAGGAGAAAAAAGCAAGAAATCGATGTTTAGATGCTCTTTAATTTTCTGTGCTTGAAATTGTTATTGCTGCCTTCTTTGATAGGTCAAGCATGTTGATTGCTATTCCATTTCTATTTTTGAGCTTGAATCCGTCACTAAAAGATTTAAGTTCAAATCCATGATGCGAGGTAAACATCTCCTCCATCTATAATGATTTTGCTCACATTTTGTTACTGTTAGAAATAAAGAGGAATAGAATAATGTTATGTATTATTTCATTGGTATGGTAGAACATTTATATACAAAATTAATTTATAAATAAAGAAACTTATTCTTAAGAAAAATGAATGATACTACAGTATTTATCTGGCTAGCAAGCTTAACTCTATGTTGCCAAGTACAGCAGCTAACTATACCTACCCATAAACTATATCATAAGTGATACAAATTCACAAATACATGTTTGATCATTTATTTGCAATTCGAATAATCTAAAAATTGGTTATTGGATCTATGGGTATTAGATCCATTATAATTATTTAATTCTACTTGGTGAAATGTTTTAGCTGACAGAAATTTTTTTTAAGTAGAACTCAGACTATTCGTTTGGATTTCAGCTCCTTTACATGGGTTTGCCTTCTGGTTTGATGTTGAATTTTGTGGGCCAACAACAATTTCGACCAATTTGAATATCGCTAACAATGATGATAATCAGCTTGTTGATGCCATTCAGAGGAAGAAACGTGCAAATCTAGTTCGAGACCTTATTTTGTCTACTGCTCCAGAGGAGCCACCAACTCACTGGCAGCAGGTAGAGAC
Source organism: Begonia fuchsioides (assembly GCA_003255005.1). Taxonomy (NCBI): domain Eukaryota; kingdom Viridiplantae; phylum Streptophyta; class Magnoliopsida; order Cucurbitales; family Begoniaceae; genus Begonia; species Begonia fuchsioides. Next base: position 14,668 of record QAOC01019849.1, read on the forward strand.
CTAACTCATAATTGAGATTTTTGTTCTTTTCTTACGGTCAGTTAGTGTATACAAATGAGTAACTCAGTTCTTTGATGAAGATATTGTGCCATTTCATTGCCCATCATTGTCATGAATACATGTGTGGCTCTTTGGTTGATTTGTTTTGTAGGAGAGTGGACTGAGTAGGTACAATGAGAATCTAGATAATTCTCTCATGAAACTTAGAAATTAAAATAAAGACGACTAGAATTGGCAACCGCTTGCATTTAAGAAAAAGATAGCGAAAGAATAATTCCTGAAAAATTTATATTCGTGCACATATAGCAACAAGAAAGCTTACCCTGCACATCTCTATTGTTGGAATCCATTATTGAAATTGATTATTGTCGCTTGGGGTGTCAAACAAACCAAGCTGAAATCTAACTTAGAAAATTCCAGCTCGTCGACCCTATCAAGTCGAGCTTGCTAACTATGACACAAATTTTTTTCTGGTGCCAATAGAAATAGATTGGATTTTTTTCCAATATGATAAGATTAGAAAGCATAATAAATATTTATAAATTAATATAAGTTTGTCTTATTCATAATTAATATAATAGAAAGAATATTTATTGTCAACATAAAAAAATGATAAAATCACATCAAATATGAATGAATATCTTTGAAGCCATTTTTCAAAATTTTGAATTTATAAGATATGACATCCTCATGTTATATTTTGTCACTTTATAGTTTTAATCTTTTATGCATATGAGTGCATCTATGATATCAAGTTCTAGTATGTTCACGTGTACTGAAAGTAGATTTCGATGCTAAAACATAATTTAAAAGTATTAGTAGATCATGTATCATCTTATAATAAATAGAATATATAGTTCTACCAGTATCAAAATTAGTTTTTGAGTTATTTAATAATGGGTCTTTCAATAAGTAACTATGGAATCGTTAAATATAGCATCCATAAAATCTTATAGATGTCTAAAAGTGGAAGTTTTGAGACTTTTAGATCTAGGTTGAATGTGGGAATAAGCAATACAAGTAAATTTAAATTCATAGAGTTGTAGCATTATAAACAATACCTAAATTACTAGAAATAAAGTTTTAATCTAACTTCTTTTATTAGAATATAGGATGCAATAATAAGATATTAGGTATGTCAAATTAATTTTTTTTCCACATCAACTATATCACAAACATTTACTTATTTATATATTTGAAAGGTACATGTTAATTTTATCATGGTTCATCACATTTTGTGAGAATATCAAAGATGTTTGATGTATCTTTCTCCACTTTATATTAGGTGAGGGTCATAATTGATGTGGATTTTTCAGTATGATCAAAATGTGAAAAATCTACATCTAATATTTGATGTTAGGATCTGATATAGTGAAGGTAAGAGGTTCATGCATTTAGCTAGGATAAAATTGAAGCTGGTTCATTCTTAAAATATGATATTTAATTTTACTTGTGGTGGGAAAGTGATGTAACCCTTCTTATGAACCACCAAGAATGTTGAGTTAACAAAAGGAACAAAATTGGATTAATGATAAAAATTGGAAATACAAACATTAGCAATTAGATGAGCTTGTTGTTACAACTCTTCGCTCTACACCTCACTCGGGAGCGCTACACTCGATCTTGTTTCAGGTGAGCACCTTCTCCCAGTCAGGACTCAGGACCCTTGATTGGAGTTGAATCCCTCTAACAAGAGGATTTAACCCAATAATTTTACCTTGGCGCTTTGGGGAATTCATACCCTGCATTGTGGATGGAGGTCATTTAACCAAGCATGTTATTCATCCGAGGTTTTTAATGACGTGGTTTCATTTCCAAGAATATAACTCTAATTTTTCCTTTTCTCTTCTAATAACTAAACATTTTTATCTACATCAAATCCTCTCTTAATTATTAATTCCCATTTTAGCCTAAGCCCTTGTTGATTTGGGCCTTGATAGAAAGTTTTTGTGTGAAAAAATCTTCTCATTTGCTATGTTCACCTCTACCTTTGGTCTTGCTTACTTGATTGGCTTAGCATTGCTAGGTTGATGTCAAATTCTTACACTATGTTATGGAACAACTAAAACCTTAAACTATCCCCACCGAACTAGCATAATAATGTTGTTAGCTGCTCTTTACTACATCCATTGAGCATAATAATGTCGTTTAAGTATGAGCAACTACGAGTCAAATGTGGCAAACTTTGCATTTTCAATGTGGTTGCCTTCATTTTTTACTCGTGATTGCCCACGATCAAAACAGGGTCACATGCAGGCGACTTAATATGAATTCAAGGTTTCCCAAACCGAAGTTATTATGGAAATTTCTGCTGAATTCCAACTTATTTGACCTCCAAATACATAGTTCTCCATCAATTTTGCTTTCATTTTTTTATCTTCCACAATATTTCTTTGCTCTCATGCCCTTATCTTGGACGATTTTGTCCATTCAACTCAAATTCTTCGTGTGTTTTGTTCTAACCTCCGTCCTCTTTTTTGTTTATCTTTTGGTTTTTCCCTAATCTCATGCAACTCCTCACACACACTTCATTCATNTATCTTGGACGATTTTGTCCATTCAACTCAAATTATTCGTGGGTTTTGTTCTAACCTCCGTCCTCTTTTTTGTTTATCTTTTGGTTTTTCCCTAATCTCATGCAACTCCTCACACACACTTCATTCATGGGCTATTGTGAATGTGTTTAAAAACGATGACTGGCAAAATTTGATTTGTTCGGTGGAGATAATTTAGGGTTTTAGCTATGCCAAAACAGGTTGTCAGTTTCGATTTGTCACTAATCCATTAGTTTAAGGATTAGATTGGATTTTCCCTTTAGTTTTTGGTGTAAGAAGATTGGTAGGTAGCTTTGATTTCTATTCTGTTCTTGTGAAGCTTTGCATTCTTGTGTCGAGATTTGTTTACTTGCCTATTGTTGGTTTATAGTTTTATTTTTATTCTGTTCTTGTGAAGCTGAGTGGGATGTTGTAGTTCCCTCGCATTCTTTGTAATTTCTTTTGTCAATATTGGTTTACTTGCGGGTTATGCAACTTGGAGGTTTTCTCATTACCTTTGTTATCTTGTAACTTTGCAGACAGTAGTATACTTTTATGATCCGATCGAGGTGGAGCAAGACCAAGTCATTGAGGGTTCTGTTACTTTATCACAAAGCAGAGAAAATCGACGATTTATGAATATCCATCTTGAATACACGTGAGTAACACTGCTCATTCATTTCTTGACCTCATTTGTCTTATTTTAGTTCTTGATATCTATTGCAGTTCAGGCGGCCGTTCCTTTGTGAAAGAGTCTGTAATGCGATGATCCTCTTCCTTTGTATTCTAAGTGCAGATGGGTGCAACTTTATATTTTATATCTTGCTGAAGCACCCTTGACAGCAAATGCTCTGGGGGGACATTTCGAAAATAGGAGTAGTTCTAACTCTTACTTGAGAAGCCTAGCCTCAGATCTATTACCAGAGAACTTTTATCATGTTGAGATTCAGCTGTAACTATATTTTCTAACTGAATTGTATAGACTAGAATTCATTGAACAAAACCCAGATGCAACTTTCTTTTTCTTTTTTTACTTTGGGTTGGAACAAGATTTTCAAGGAAGTGTGGATTTAGGATGAATGTTTGTGGGAGCTTTACTTCAATCTTAGTATATCCCGTTAAGAATAAACCATGGCCAGTGTATTTTTCGAGGTTTGTGGCATCCAACAAGGAAGAACAAAGTAAAGAAATGAATTCTTGTATATCCCATTTCACGTTTTTATCCGTCAGATATTAATGGGTATTGCAGATTCCTGTGATCGACAACTTGGGCAAGCTCTTTCAGTCCCAGTTGTCCTATACTGGTATGAAATGGGTCTGCACTCCTTTGGAATATTCACCATAATCCTTCAACATCCTCCATCATTGTTCGGGATGCAACAGTTGGAGCGAGCTTTTATTTACTTGGGTTTTCCTCAATCTGGAATTAGCATCTGGACGATTGAGCAAGTTACTGCTTTCAATCAGGGATTGTTGAACCAAGCGGGCTTCGCTAGATGCCGCTAGTTGACTCGTGAGAAGGTGAGCATTTCTGAGATTGAACTCTCCTAAATGTAGCAAAGATCTCATCTAAGATGACTATTTCGTACGAAGGTCTGCCAGCGGACTGAATTGTTTCTGGCGGTAGCTTCATTCCTTCTATTCGGGTCATTTCTCTGTTTATTTGGCTATAAAAGCCTCAGCAAGTTTGTGCCCCGCCCCTGCACTCCATTTCTGCAATCTCATGCGATACGATGTTGATTTGGGAGTGGACATGGAGGCCTTAGCTTCGGCTTCAGTGGGGGGTTTTGAATTGTTTGCTGTAAAAGTGATGTTTCTACTTGCTACTGTAAAACCCCCGAAGGTAGGGGATTGAGATTTGGGGGCCTCCACTGTCAGAGCTAATTGGCTTTTCTTTATTAATGATCCTTCATCGCTTCTGGGTCCTCCATGAGAAGCCCAGTCATCAATGAATGAGCTCCAAAAGATGTCTCTCTCGTTTTTACACATAAACATGTATGCTGTGTATTTATTTCGGTTTTATGCTTTTCAGATATTTCTCATGCTCTAACTGCACTCTGCCTTTTCTGTCACCAAAAGTCCGCATTTCACGAGACTCCCTGAAGCCGATCCCCTTTGAATTCTACTTCACTAAGTTCATACTTTTATTGGAGGTGATCTCTCAGTCTGTAGCCTTGTTACTCTCTCTCTCTCTCTCCCACCCTGTTATGCTCTGGATTTGCTTCTATAATCTAGTTGCTGCTTTAATTTGTTATCATCCACCAAGATGGTGCAAGTCTCGACTGCTGGGAGCTGTTTAAAAATACTTTCCCTTCTCAAAGAAGTGTAGATCATCGAGAAGTTCTAGATATTTGTCTTGCTTTCTTCTTGCTGCCATTCAATTGGTAAAAGACAGACCAAACAAGGTTTGATGACTGCAACTGAAGTGGAAAACAGCTCCTCGTGGAGTAGAGAGCAAGATAAGGCATTTGAGAATGCTTTAGCAACTTACCCAGAGGACGCTGCTGATCGATGGGAAAGGATTGCCTCTGACATACCCGGGAAAACGCTGGAGGAGATAAAACGTCACTTTGATATTTTGGTAGATGATGTTAATTCAATAGAAACTGGCTGTGTTCCTCTACCATGCTACAACGGATCCTCAGATGGTTCGATGAATCCACCCAATTATGAGGAAAATGGTAGACAAGGCAGCCATGTTTCACACTTTGATGATGAATCTAACAGTGGGACTGGAAGTAAGGGTTCGAAATCAGATCAGGAGCGCCGGAAGGGAGTTGCTTGGACAGAAGATGAACACAGGTGAATATATCATTCTTAGATATGTTCTTTATCTCGGTATCTTCAAACTTTTATTGGGTACTTGTTTAAATATCCAAGTTTGATTAAGATTTGACTTTTTCCAGTAGCCTTGTTTTCCCACATTTATTCTAGTTTTCCCATATCGACGCCGTCCTCCCAAATGTCCTCCGGCATTGCACCGGTTTTAAGGGTTTGGCCAAAACCGTAGCTTAATGCTTATTATGTTGATAAATTAAACATTCTGCCACAAATTTTGATATGTTCTTCCTCATCCCATACCAATGTAAGTCTCGCAATTCTGTGGCAAACTTTCATCATTCCTTCACGTCCACCGCACAGATCAGTGTGAAAAGTCCAGAATTTGTGGAATGATAGTCGACCATTGTGAAATCACTTCCCTTGCCTTCAATAACCAGCAGGTTATTAATCATCTTATGCCCCTGTTTAGCTATCTTCCCTTTTTCTATTCTTGGCAAATCCGAACTCTTTCCTACCAATAATTCCTGAACTTGACACTCAATTCCCTACCAATGATTTAATATGTATTCCTAATGTGATTTCACAGAATCAATCAGCTGATGTATTCAGTAAAAAGGGGTAACAGTACTGTATCAGAGTATCAAATTCCAAATTGAATCGAAAATACTCATTCCCTAGCTTTAATAGGACTGTGGAAATATACTCTTGTGATTAACTCTGTCTAGTTAATTTGAAAAATCAAGATTATGTTTATCTAGATAGTAGATATGACCAAGTTTGAATCTTTATGATTAATTTCACGTCCTATAAATCATGGGTTTCAGATTTCCTTTTTAGTTGTTAAATAAATGGTGTTAAAAAGAACAATGAATGAAAAAAAGTTTCTTACAATTCTTTGTAGTTTTGACTGTTGCAAAACGAAAAGGTTACAAGTGTTGTCTCGGTTGTACCATCTAGAACCCAAAGCATTCCACGATTAAGCTGAGATGATGCTATTTGAACGTAGCTCAGTTGTGGGCGGTGATACTTTAGAATTGATAATATTTGTGTGGAGTTTTAAATATTCTTCAGCTATAGCCTATATGAGTTTGTTGCTTGTCCAGGATGCACACTTTAAATTAATCTAACATGAGATTGATGGTTTGGAACATGAGCCAAGCTTTTTGATATTTGCTGCAGTCGAGAGTTTTAACAGGTGCTGTGTGGCAGATTATTTCTTCTTGGTCTGGAGAAGTATGGGAAAGGAGATTGGCGTAGTATTTCCCGCAACTTTGTGGTGACAAGAACCCCAACACAAGTGGCGAGCCATGCCCAAAAGTATTTCATTCGACTGAACTCGATGAGCAAAGAGAGGAGGAGGTCAAGCATACATGACATCACTAGCGTGGGGGATGGTGACGCTGCTGCCCCTCAAGGACCAATCACTGGTCAACCAAATGGCAACGTGGGAGCTTCGTCTGGGAAATCACCAAAGCAGACAACCCATGTGGCATATGGTGTGCCTGGACCGGTGGTTCCAGGAGCTTCAATCAGTGCATATCGGATGCCTCCTGCGTCAAGTCACAGGTAATTTGGTGTTTAGGCTGCAAATGTACAAAGGCCACAGGGGTAGTGTAGAAATGCAGCTGACATTGCCCCGAACATCATCTATGAACATCACTTGCCCGTGATCTGTTATACTGTCGTTGGTACGCTGATAGAAGAGAAGAAATCTTTGATTTGTAAAGCAAGCATTTTAATAGTTAGCTTGAGGCAGTGTTAGAGTGGTTGATTTGGAAACTTTAAAGATGCCGTGTAGTGTGGTTTGCCGTGAATATGTCTTATAAGAATCTGATTACTGTTGGAGTCCATTTGCTGATGTAATTCGTGGGTTTTAGCGTAAAGGTCCAATTCTTCTTGTTTGTTTTTCGGAGCTGACGAGGAGACAAGTCCATTGGCAATCCCAGATTTGTGAGAAAAACAAGAAGAAACCGTGTATTATTTTTGTACACTGCCTATCTCTGTTCCCTACTCGTGTTTGTGTTTCTATGGAGCTAAAAGCTGGCAGGGAGAGATATCAGGGAAGAAGGTTGCGAGTAAGGTGGCACCAGCGCTCATAGGAGAGGTGGAGATCGGGCCAATCAGAGCCGGAAAGAGAGAAGTGGTGAAGCCAATGTGCCAGAACCAGCTCCTGATCCGACGCCGGCAAGCTCCCGATTATCTGGTTCATGGCCCTCTCCGCCTCCGTCTTCTGGAAAGTGGTGAGCACGGGGAACGCCACCCCTGTGGTCGTATGCCCGCAGAGCAAAGGCAACCACAGCAGCAGAATCCTCAGCTTCCCCTCATTCGACATCTCAATCTCTGGTCTCGTCAGCTCGCTCATCACCATCACTGTTCATCAACGAACCCAAGCAGACAGGGTTAACGACAAGCCTGCCTCTTCACTGGAAAAGAGAGAGACTGAGGTAACCTGATATTTTGAGAAAGGAGGCCTGCACTCTAGGATTGGCAGCCATAGAGAGAGAAGCGAGTCCAGATGAGAAGCTCCATTGCTCAATGGCTTCCTCCACTGCTCCATAATCCCGCAGCTTATTCGTCATCCATAACAACTCCTCTCCCAGCTTCTCCGCCACCACCATTGCCTCGCCGTAATCGTCGCCCACCCCTATTTCCATTCCTACTCGAGGACTCTTTTTCAGCCCCAGCGTCTCCGTCCTCGCCACCACCGACATCACCGCCCTCACACAAGCGCGAGCTACTCTGAGGTATGGAGCCACGTAGGATCCTAATGGCAGCGCTTCGAGAAGGCGCGCAGGCCACATACCCGCATCTTCCTCTTCCTCCAGCTTGGCCATCCGCTGGAGTGATCGTTGCAAGAGAATGGACGTGCGAGCGAATGCTGAGGCGAGGGCCGTTCTATTGACTTGGAGAAGGTCTGCTTGGAAGTCCCGCGCATTGTCCTGCAAAAGCTTCTCCGCCATTCCCATGGCAAACTGGTATTTGCTGGAGTTGGCGGGAACTTCATTTATGAGAGCAAACATCTGCGCCATTCAGAAACAAGCAAATCTTGGTCAGCGAGAGAGGAGTTCATCATCGATTGAAACAACAGCAGGTGAAGCAGACCAGTAAAAATAAAAGGTTGAAATACTACAATGAAGGAAAATTTGCATGCAGATGCCGCATGTTATTATGCACGTGGCAGCTGCGGGAGAAGATGAAAATACACATGTTAAGCAATGCAGCCCGTGTAATTTATGCGATTATCACTGGATTAACTGGGTGTCTTTCGCTCAAGAAAACTGAAATCGATACGCGGGTGGTTGGATAATATCAAAAGATCAACAAATTTCGGAAAAACGTTGCCTGCGAGAGCGCTCGACTCAGAGATTCTAGGGAGGTGGCATGAGCGCGATGGGGGCCGAGTGATTGGAATGGAACCAACTCCAACGGCTTAGGCAGAGAAAGCAGCGCACCAGAAGAGGGCAGCAAGGACGGCCGGCACGTTGCAGAGGAGGAAGAAGAAGAAGAGGGAAGAAGACGACGAGGCCAAGCGGGGAGCAAGTCCATGAAAAGCCTGAGAAGCCAGAGAGAGAACCAGCTGAGCATCATTCGGATGAATCGGAAGTGGTGGCTGGGCTTCCACTTCTCGCCCCCGCACGAGGAAGCATACTGAGCCGCAGCAAGGTTGAGCGCAGTCGTGAAGAGGGAGTTGAAGAGGGAGAGAGAAGAAGAGGAGGAGGATAAGAAGCTCGCATCATATCCGAAGCCATAGTTTCGGTTCACAGCCAAACCCCTATCCATGTTTCAGCCTCAGACTCGGTCTTCTTTCTCTCAAGCATCCATTTCTAGGACATGAAAACTCGGAAGTTGGGAGCTTTTACTTGAAACTGTGATAGAGCTTGGGGGTGTGGGCCAGCAGCTCCGCTCGTCTGGAGCTGCCTACATTTTCAGTCTTATCTTTTGTGTGACGTCATTGAGATGCATCCATTAGGAGAAACTAAATCAAGCCCTCACACGTCGGGCTTTGGATGCATATATTGCTTAGTCATCATGCCAACCTCAAACAACTCGACCAATTTAGCCGCAGGAGCCAGATTAAGTCGGTGGTTCTTCCAGCAGGGACCATGGCCTCAAGAACCCTTGCAACCTAAGCAGTTTGAAACTTGCGAGAAATCCAAAACTGGTTATGGAAATCTGAATTGAAACTTATTAATCAACAACAAGGGGTGCTCTAGATTAATTCAATAGCTCACAACAGGCAACTAGTCTTTTTCACTAATGATATATCCATTTACTTTGCAACGTAACCAACAGATTTAAGGCAATCTCTGATATACAAGGCAACTCAACGGGTCAAATGGTAGTGAAACTGAAAAGACATCACCAAGACAGCCTACTCTGTCGATGGGGCAGTTTTCTTTCTCACAAACAGTTTCCCTACATCTTCCGTGACAACGTTGCTCCTGCCAAAACACAACATAAATACATCACTATCCATTCAACGAATCACTTTCAATCCCTTTAGAGAACAGAACAAAGGGAGCATTTGCAAACTCAGATGGAGTTCCAAATTGAATCAAACCGAATGATTAAGAAGAGGAAAATATAGTCAAACGTAATACAAAAGGTTACGAGCAGACAACAGGGTGTGTTGATCTGAAATTGTCCCATACATGGAGTGGAGATGTGATCGTGGTATAATATCAGTTAAAGAAAACATGAGTCACAAAATAGCACTCCATCGATCTTTTAATGTTACATTTTACATCTTACCTTCCACCGAGTTGAGGAGGAACCAAAAAACCACTACTAGCATCTGGAATCTTTGAGTGGGGCAAGGTTCTTCTTGGATATTTATTTCCGGGAAGAGAGGGTGCTAATCCATTAGATTCTCTTTTTCGCGAAGAAGCCATTGCTACTGCCACTCTAGAGGAGTGGTCGCTACCTCCATGAATATTAGATGACATTGGAGTAGAACCCAAAAGTAAAGCAGCATCAGGAAGGACAATAGAAGGCGCAGAAATGCTTGAGGTGCTTTCGATTGGTGGCGCCAAAATAGTCCTGCATGCAGAATCATATTTTAAAAAAAATATGCATATAGGCAGCTATAATTAGTCAAAGGAAAGTGGCAAAGACAGCAGACAAACAAATTTATAAGACGGTAATCCCCTTGTGCTGTGAAAGCAGAAACTGAAGGTTCATACTTCAAATGGGAAGGTCATATTTCAACCTAAGGAAAGCCAGAGGGTCAATCCTTCCAAGTTGATCTTTTGAGTTAACGAAGAATTGGCAGATAAGAAAAGCATGTCATGTTTTCCCAATCTTAAACAAGTAGAAAAGTGGAGCATTAAACCAAAGAGTGCCTTCAGAAATACTCTTCGTACCTTAAAGTAACACAGAACAACGACAGAGGGGAAACAATCCTAAATTTAGAGAGTCTATAGTAAAAAAAGAACAATCTGGAGAGCTATTATACATAACCACTCTTTCATCGCATCAAGTACGCAGGCACGTTTGAAAAGATGTTTGCATCCATTAGAATGATCAACGGTAGCTCTTTCCCCAAACACACGACACAAAATAACAGCCAGAGCCAGAAGTACGACATAAAATCCGGTAAATCAATTCACTAAGAGTAAAAACTAAAATAGCCAGGCTGAAGACACAAAAGAGAATTGGATTTCAAGCATGACTAAAAAAAGATAAAGAAATGAGCCTAGCTGGCTTTGAGGAGGCATATGGAGGGCGGGAGCTGGGTCTTTTTGAGCACCAAAATGGGCGGGGGCGTCGTCGTCGTCATCGGAAGAAGAAGCGTAATCGACCAAAGACATCCTCTATCTTTTCTCTTCTCCGTCGACTGCCTCGTTCTCTCTCTCTCTCTCTCTCTCCAAGAGAGGCGGGGGGCGGGGGCGGGGGCCGGGATCTCTCAATTTAGGCTGCCACGGCCCAAGGCCAACACAGCTCAGTCGGTGAACCAAAAGACTAATATCCTTTACTGGATTGCCTATAGTCGATTCGGCCTATTCTGTTTGACCCCGAATTGAGCCGAACCGAACTGAAATCACACCAATATTTTGGTTTAAACTCGATTTTGGGTCAATTTTCAAATTAAAACCTTAAAAAATTATGTAACTATAGATTCAACCATTGTTTGTAACGTGACGCGGGTAGAGCATAGAATATAGCTTTATATTTGATTAGGCTAAGGGGCAAAAGAAACCGCCACGTGTCATCTATCCCAAACTAGTAACGAAAATGGCCGAATCAAAACTCAAGTCCTTGAGCACTCTGGCGGACTTAACCGGCCCGGTCACCGCCTTGAAGCTCGGAGACCTCTGTTGATTCCATTTCCGGCCACTCCTCTCACCCATTGTCTCTTCGCTTCCCGAAAACGCGAGCTTCTTCTTGCAAGGCGAAGAGCTATCCGAGTATGCATCGAAACTTCTTTGCTTTGGAGACCCTCCTGCCCTGGCTTTCGCCTTCGCCGACTCCGTGGCGGCCATGTAAGCCGGAACGACGGGGGAGCCCAACAATGAACTCTCATCTCCCATTGAATATTGCTTTCTGTGCAGCCCCTTTCTTCTTCTCAACGACGTCGGAGACTCCATTTCTTCGTTTCGACTCTGCTTCCTTGTCTGTCTTTCCTTGGATCTGAAAATGGTGTCCAGGTCTTCCACTTCTTTGCTTTTGGCGAGCTGCGTGTCCACCCATTGATCTAACCAGTATCTCCATCTACCATTGGCCACGTTTCTTTCCGATTCCTCCGATCTCTGCATTTCTTTTGTTTTCGAATTAGAACTAGGGTGTTCGAATCTCTCTCTGCAGAAGAAAATAAGTCTAATTTTGAAATTACCCGGTGAATGAGGCAGTATTCTTTGATTCTCTCTCTTCTCAGCATTGCCTCTTTCTTGCTAGAAGCCGACACATCTGCGTCCTGCTTCGACAATAGACTACCATCCCACCTTTTTTGATAGCCCGAGTCCGCCTGAGCATCGTTCATAAAAAAGTTTCCATATTTGTCAGATTTCATAGCCTTTAACTGGGTATCAATTCTGGGAAAGAAAGATAATTTGTGTGCAAAGAGACAGAGATTGAGAGGGAGAGAGAGAGAGAGAGACCATGTGCGCGAGAAGCTGTAAATTGTGGTACTGTTGAGAGGAGTCAATTGCTTGAGCCGTAGCATCGAATCTGGTTTGGCGAAGTTGTGACTGAATGTTAACAATGGACTGCAAGCACCGGAGAGTGTTGATGGCTTGGCGTCTAACAGCTCTGCCCCTGATGATGGCTTGAAGCCTCACTATCCCTTTCAATGCGCGCAGAGCTTTCCTGGCCTGCCCACACTCTTCTGTTTCACTGACACAACAGGCTTGGAGACTAATTTGTTTGATAGAAGAAGAGTAGGGAAGAGAAGCGGACCAGGTAACCACGAAAAGCAGTTTGGATGGCAATGGCGGCAGCTTCCCGGATTCGAGTCTGAGGATCTTTTTTGTTGTCTGCGGTTTCCTTACTCCCTGCGTCGCCTCCAATGGCGGCTGCAAATTCTTCACTTTCTACCGCTCGAGGAGATGGCGGTCTTATTTCGCCAGACCATCGGGCCTTGACTCTCACAGGAACCCATTTCCATTTCCTCTCCTTCTGAAACAAAAAATCGGGAATGAAAAACGAGAAGGATCAATCAATAGCGCATGAAATCATTCGCTCACCCTTCCTGCATCATCGTCCTTTTCTGACCGCGAGAGCATCTTGTTCGTGAAACAGAACCATCCATTTTTTCTTCCCATGGATGGAAATCAAGAAAAGCATCCGCGGAGAAATGGCGAAGAAGCCCGTTTACATGGAACAGAGAGAACAGAACAAGACGATCCTTAGTTCAAAACGAACAATGGTATGCCTTGACGCACACATTTATTTTCTGTATAAAAGAATGAACTTTTGAATTTGAACTTGGTGGGGCAGAAGGGTGCAATGGTGTCAGTTCAATAATCGACTTATCTAAGAAGATAATAGGTTAGGTTAGGACGGCCACAGTCACGTCGAGAAAGTGGCTTCTCCTTCTCAGCTCCCCCAGTCCCATCCCCAGTCCCGGGCACCTCATGTTCTGCCCTCGACACCCAACATGCAAGCAGGAGCAGCTGCTGCTTATTCATCATTCTTAGTACTATTGTCGTTATTTCATTGCGGACTTTAGGCTCCGCTGTGCAGAGGCATGTGGGTGGGGGTGACCTCTTTCCTCAATCATAAACACTCTTCAAATATCTCTTTTGGCGGTTTATTACTCTCTCAAGAATACAGCGAGGGGGAACAGCTGTTTGCGGGGCCAAGACACCACAATAATGATTACTTTCATTCTCTTCTCAGACTTAATGCTTTCTCACAAGCGCAACGTGGGTTTGTTTTAGTATTTCAACGCCAGAGTAAAATCAAGTAAAACATCATGGGATGCAAAATGACGTTGTTTCAATGCACAAGTATGTGGCAGCCTTTCACTTGATGATCCGGAAGCTGTCGTCTATTTTTCCTGTATCTGCGTTCACAAGCTCCAAGTTCAGTTCTCGTCTTGTCGCGTGCGCCCTAACGTAGCCAAACGCAGATATTCGGGATAAACTCCAGCTCTCCGCCTGCCAGGTGGCATCCAGCCAAACTCAGAGAAGAGAGAGAAGGCAATAGAGGGAGGGAGAGAGGTGCTTACGCTGTCCTTGAAGGTGTCGAGAGTGAAGCCGGCCATCCCAATGACGGCATGAACGGGAGCAGTGTAGTTAGTGCTGGCATAAGTGTCGACCCCATTTTCATCCTTCCTCGGCATTGCTTTGCACGTTTCTTTGTACACGCTACAGGTTCTCTCGTAGTTATGAACGTGACCAAACAGAGCCAAGTCCACCTTGCTGTCTAATAGAATAGGCTCCACTGCTTCAACGAAGCGGCCATCCACCGTCAACAGTCCTCCCGTCGATGAATACATGGGTCTATGCCTGAAATAGCCATTCCACGAATTCAGACGAAAAAGCATGTCATTTGCTGGCTTCGTCGGTGACACTTACCCAGCGAATATCAGCCAAGGAGTTTTGGTTCTATCAACAGCAGCCATGTCCTTTTTCATCCACTCAGACTGAGATTACAAGTTAATCAGCGTGTCGGGCACAATTTCAAACACGATAAAGAAAGTATGTAAATTTAGAGGACAAGAAAAAGACCTGCTCTGAATTTTCGGACCAGTCGTGCTCGGTGGAGATGACGGTGAAGTGGACAGAAGCAATTTCAATGGAATACCATGGCTTGTCCTTTGCTTGCGTTGGCATCTGAAAATATGTCTCGTACGCAACTCCGCACTCTCCCCCTGAGTCTGGCGTTTCGTACACTGACCCCGACCCCGCGTAATCCCTGAAACAACCAACAAAAATGTGCACAGAATTATGATATAAATTGCTGTAAAACCGCCCGACCGGGTACCTTTCGTGGTTGCCTATAGCTGTCATGTAAGAAACTTTGGACGCCAATGGGTTTATGAGCTTGAGAAAGAAGTCCCATTCTACCAAGAACCCGGTGGCGTAGCTTATGTCTCCTATGTGGAAAATCGCGTCCACCTTTCCAGAATCCACGTCCTCTCTCATCGCCTTGATCACTGATAGCGATCCCGGCTGCAACCCTCGACCACAAACAATTCTATTTTTAATCACTACATAGAATATAACGTTTAGATGTAGGAGACGAAAAGGGTGGAAGAGTAGGTGCCTGAATGTAATGCTCGACGGAAGAGTCGAGAGGAGCCTTGCCCATATCGCCATAGGCAAGAAAGTGGACTTCATCAGCGCCTCCTGCCGGAGGTGTTCTCAGCTGCATCTCGTCGCTCCAGCCGACGGAATCGCTGCGTTCATCCATATTTTTATGAATAACTCTACATCTACTGAGTAAATTTGTGGCAGCAGTGGATGCGATGGGCCGAGTACCTTCCATATTTGTACGAGAAGGTGGTGGAAGGCTGAAGATCCGTCATTACTGCTGTGTGAATGAAGCCCGGGTCATGCCAGCCAAAGTCTTTAGCTGGGCTCGGGAGAGTTGAACCTGATTTCGCCATAAGGAGGATTCAGGTAATGAAGGCGCATGGGGAAACTGAGAAAAACGCAACTCACTGCACATGTCGTCTTGAGTGAAAGTGGAAACCAGAGAAGTCTGTCTTCTTCCATCTCCATACTCTACTTGCTGGGGCTCTTTGTCTCCGCTGACCCAGCTCACTTTCATCTGCATCGTCGACGTGATTAGGGAACGGAGAGAGAGAGAGAGAGAGAGAGGCTTACAGATGTCCCAGTTGAATCGAGGGACGAGAGATGGGCGTAGAGAGGCGCGTTTGGATTCTGAAAGCTGAAAGAGTCGGACTTGAGAAAGAAGCAAGGGTGGTCGAAGCCGCTGCCGAAAAGCACGAACTGAATGTCGGTTCTGATGTTGATGACGTGAAAGCTCAAGGAAGCGCTGCAACTGCAAGAGCTCTGGTTACAGGCTCTCTTCTTGCAGCCCAGATAATCTGGATCTTTACTCAGGAATGCCGCCTATCCACATTTTTCAACAAAATATAGTTCATTTTCACTCTTTTTTTCATGTCAAACATGGAACAATAATCGTTATTCAAGAACATTCCATGCATAAACTATTTAATTAGCTCCATGGTACATGAATTTAAAGAATGTTTGATTAAATCTAGGTTTGTATTCTGGTTGAACGAGTTTACATGGCGCGAAGGCAACAAGAAAAAGTGAGAAGCTTATGATTCATGTGAGGAGGAGAGGCCGAGAGACAGCTTCGTGGGTGGTTGAGTCATTCATTCGGGCAATCTACGACAAACTCTCGCAAACACATTGCTTTTTCCATCTTTCAAATACCTTCGGAATCACAAGCTTGGAGCTTGACTCCTCCAGGTTAGGCCATAAGCATTCAATGTTTTTGGTACGACGTTCAACTTTTCGATGCACGCACATGATATGTCTTCTTTTTGGAGCAGTTAGAGTCGGAGGGTTAGGCAATTTAAGGACGAATATAACTCAAATGCCGTCTAGGAAATGAATTGCTTGGCTGTAACGTAAGTGCTAATTATTCACAGTTAGAGAAGGCCTGTTGGTGAGGGTGAGATGGTCGAAAGCGGGTACCTTGACAGGATAGTGGCAGAGAAGAGGAAGGCTGGTTAGATCACCCGTCTGAGCGTATAGAACTTCGTTGAGAGGGCAATCATCCACGCTGATTCATCAAAATCATCCCACTGAGCTTCTTACAATAGACACATATATGTACATGCATTGACCTGATGTGCTTACTTGGAATTGGCCGGAGTGATTATGGCGATCCAGTCGGTGGGAGAGGGAACCAAGACGCCAGAAACTGTGACACTAACAAACTCTTCGTCGGAGAGCTTCGAAGAAGAAGAAGTCACGTTTATTTGAAGATCTGGACTCGGATTCCGGCACTCCCCCAGCCTCCTCCGGTTCACCGTTCGAAACCCAGAAATTCCGGTGTAACTCCGGGGATCCACCGCCCATTTTTGAACCACCCGCGAAGAAGAAGAAGAAGCAGCAGCAGATCCCGGAGAAAGTTTATGGACGAGAAACAAAAGCAACAAAAATAGGAAGCATGAAGCGCGGAGGAACTCCATGAGAGATTGAACAAAAAGTAGAGAAGTTTGAAAGTGCTTGTGGTTCTTCCAAATATATAAGGCCTTCCAATTCTGGAATACCGGTCGGTGTTTTTGAAGTCGTTGATTTGGATCATCTTCTCTCCTCGCCACAAATATTCATTTCTTGATAGCATGCCAAAGGCCATTTCTCAACCCCTTTTCTTAACGTAACCCGTGGTCTTTTGGTCCAAGAAGCATAATCGTTGGTTCGGATAAATTTATATACTATCTAAGACAGTTGTAATGAATAGAAACACCGATCCCGATGCTAATCCCTTGGTTTGATGTTTACTATACAGCAAAGTTGGACCCTTCATTTGGACGCTACAAATACGGGAATTGAAACAAGATAGTAGGCCGGAGGGGTGGACAAAATGGAGAATCCTCCATCTTTTGAACTTGATTTTGATATGGGCACTGGGTTCATCCTCCTCGCTACTTAAAGCATTCAAGTTTCTAAATTAGACTCGACCAATCTTGGTCCTAGCTGCCTCGATTTCATGCAGTTTTTGAAGGATAAATTGGTTTTTCTTTGAACTTCCAAGGTCGTTAATGGGCTTGATCTTCCATCAAAGCAATCGGCTATATGCAGTGATGAACTAAAACAGCTGATCTAGTTTTCTGAGAATTTCAGAGCAGTTCTTTTGGACAAGAACATGAACATCATAAACAACAAATATACTAAGGAGGTGCGGAGGTGCGGTTGATGAACTCGAGGCAATCTGCAATGGCTTCCGCGTAGAAAGTGTTAGAGCGACGGAGAGGCGTCCTTAAGCTGTACTGGCACCGACCCACCTCGGCGGTGCTCTTCCTGTTGCCGCCCGATCTCATTGCCTCTCTCCACCGTCTAACCCAGCCTGCAATGAGCATGGGAATGAGCGTAAATCTTCTGCACTTTATTCTGAACCCTCTGCTTGCTTCTCCTCCTCCTCCTGCCCTTCTTTTCTCCACCCTCCTGTAAGGCGCGCCATGGCGATCCACTTTGAGCAACCCCATAGCCAGTCGCTGCTTTTCTGAAATTGAAACGCGGGAGAGAGAGAGAGAGAGAGAGAATGGTGCTCAGCTTTCAGCAATGGATGCAGAGCTGACTTTTTATGATTCAAAATTTCAACTCTCGACTTTTGTGGTAGGCAACCTACCCTGTCTTTGCTTTGAATCTACTCTTGTCTTGATTCCGCCACAAACTAAATAATTTGAGATAATCAGACATGCTTTGCGGAAGTTAATCATGTCATTAAAAAAAGACAGTTGTCTGTTTCTGCTTTGAATTTTACAGAAACGGTGGAGCAACATCTGTCTGTTTCCGCCTCTTTCCACCGTTCTTGGCTCCCCTCCTCCGCGTCTCTCTTCACTTCCAGCAATCCCGCTCCTCTGAAACCATTTCATCTTTGCCGCCCTCGGCTCCCCCCGCATGCCCAACCTTCAAAATCCTCTTCCGAATCCCCATCAAGCTCGCGTTCGACAGAGCAAAGGCATATAAGAAGTCGATTCACCAAGATTCAAAGGTTTCCACTTGGGGAGTCTTTCCTCGACCGAACAAAATCTCGAAAACGGTACACAACGCCACTGTCGGGAGCTGATGCTTGGTCCCTCAAGGTTGATTGTTTTGACGTTTCGTTTTGCTATTTCATGGCTGTGTAGTTTGGAGGGGGAAGAGAAGAGTTATCCGTCCGGGGCAAGTGCTTGAATCGGCTGCCGAAAAAGCGTCCAAAGAAGCGCGCACCAGAGAGCTAATAGCCGCTTACAAGGCTCGAATTGGTTTGAACATCGATGCGAAACTAAAGACTGAATGCGAGGAGGTAAACAGAGAGTTGATGGAGAGCGAATGGGTGGTCGATGATTCGATGGTTAACATTTATAGGTTAGCATTTGCCAGCATGATAAGAAGATGTCTTTTCTACCTACAAATTTTATCCAACATTAGTAAGTCTGCTCGGATTAAGATAACAGCAATCTATTATTACAACTCTACATCAAGTCTGTCCGATGAAACACCAACACATTGTCAGCTGTGAAGGAGAGCTCTGAGTTTAATGATTCTATAAAACTATAACAAGGAAACAAAGTAAAACCATTCATGGCTTCTTGTCTTGGCCGCAGTTGCTGCTTCTACCATGCAAACAATATAGCACAGACACTCAGAAATTGACAAACTTGAATCCGCTAAGCCCCAACACAACCATCCAGCGGACATTGAATGAAAATGATGATCGAATACAACTTGTCGTTCCATCTAAAATGCCATCCGACCGGCAAGCCTACTTTCCAGAATCCTCCTATCTATGGCAGCATCAATCGAGCTCATCTGAAACCAATTGCCAAAAAAATACCACATGGGCATGGTTAGAAGAGGTCAATCCAGATCACAAACTGGGTACACACAAACCACTTAGCTGGTCCTGCACAATATATTTCAAACTTGGCAAAAGAAGCTGACCTGGCCCAAGTCTGAATTCACTGTTCGGACATAAATTAAATCGTAATGATGCTACGAATAAGGAAAAATCTGTTGGGTTTAGTATTGTTCCACCCATCCCCACACTTAGATATCAAGCATAGGGAGAGTATGAATAAAAAATAGAATTTAAAACAACAATTGCATACACCACTTTCTCAACTGAATTGGATTCAAGGAGAGAACCTTCAAGTACATGGCAGAAATCTAGGGGGAATTTGGTATCACTACACACGAGGATAATATAAATACCTACTTGGCCTTTTGATGCCCACAAGATATGGTGACATTCCGTGGAAACTGTAGAATGTCAATCTAAAATAAAACAGGATGTCCATCCACCAGTGGGTTGAAAGCTGAAAGATGGATGGTTAAAAGCTAACATGCTCTTTGGAATATGAATTGTATTTTTGAATGAAAAGATACCAAGATCCCATTTCAAGATTGCCTTAAAAATAGCCTACCTATCGAGCAATGCGTACTTAAATATACTTTAGATACTAGAGTGATTTTAAAACTTACCTGGCTAGATTCATCATGCACCTGAAACTTTGTCAATGACATTCTTCTTTCCTCCTGTCAACATTCAGTTTCATATTCACAAAATGAGAAAAAATGTCAGCAAAATATAGCATCATCAAGCTTCCAAAAACTCACGTTCAACTTACCATAGACATTGCCTCATCATCCCACACTAGATACACTTCATTTGTCTTTGGCTGGGTAGTAGGAGCTTTGTTTGCAATTACAGGGGGAGGTCCAATAGAAGGACCACCAGTGTTAGGACCAGAAGCATAAGAATGTGAATTAGCTAATGCCCCCCCTGGTTGTTAAATGCAGAAAAGAAATCAGAACAATATCGGTCAACATTCATTAGTTTGCACTTCGAAACTTCAAAGTAATTTGATCAATGATCAGGTTCCTCGCATTTCTCATTAGAGATTAACTTGAAATTTGAAATTAATATTACTATATTTAGTTTTTCCATTTTCAATTTGACAACAAAATTTGGACCAAACTATAAGAAAAAATAAAAAATGAAGATAAGTCAACAGGGGATCTAATTACTAGAACTTCATAACAAATAATGTCTTCAAATATAAATTCAAACCTGGCATGCTAGAGCTTTGATCATTATTTTCTGTGCCAATGGAGCCTCTTACTTCTACCGAAGAAATGCCAGTTGAAATAATGGAAGTAGGGAAAAGTGAATTTGGGGAAGGCAAAGTGCTACTACTGCCCACAGGGAACAAGGGCTGTGACACAGAACCAAGGTTCGACGATACGGGCAATCCAGGAGGAGTTATTAGCGCTGGCTGAAGTGCAGGAGTCATTGTTGAAGGAAGTGGCGGTCTCATATTCTGCACCGGAAACAGTGGCTGCTGTGGAAAGACCAGAGTTCCAGGAGATGGAATTGAAACATTAGGATTCTGTGTAAGCCAAGGTTGAGGTCGGGGTTGACCAGGCCAAGCATTGGGCAGTGCTGGCACAGATGGCCTGTAACTGCAAGAACATTGAAATAGAAACAAACTCCACTTCAAAAAACTTACTCTATCTTCAGCAATTAAATGTTCATTTTGGTCATCAGGTTGATTTTTTTTCATCAGATTAATAGTCTACTCACAAAAGAAACCAAACATATTATGAACTCATGAATTGAACAGTGAAAACTTTCACCAAGTTCCACATGTGCATGAAATTATCATTAAAAAGTACCAAACATACATTCCTGGTTGAGGAGGATATGATATGCCTAATGCTCTGGGAATTGCACCTCCTAAAAGCTGTGTGGACGGACTATCCAGTTTTGCCCATTTTGGCGGAGGTTCTTCCTCTAAATATAACATTAAAAAAATAGACAAATTAATCCAACAGCAATAGCAAAAACAGACCACAACCAAAATCTCGAGAAGTATAAGACGTTTTTTATGAAATCAATGTCATAAACGTGAGGAAATAAAGATATTGAGTGTGGATCAAAACAGCTAATTTCTACAGAGCTTCAACATAAGTGCTGAACAACAAAAATATCTCACACTTTTAGTCTACATAGGATTCAAATGTAAACCAGCAAAGGGGAAGGAATTCAAATAGGAAAAAGAAAAGTCTCTCTTGATGGGGCAGTATTAAATGTAAATAAGTCCAACCTTCATCTCCATAATGTGCTGCCAAGATATCGGGTGGAATTCCTTGCATCCCATATATTTCAATGTCTGTTGATTCCCTTCCTGGCTTTGCATTGGGAACCCTACAAAAAAATTTCCATCACAAGGTCTTAAAGAAATGGGAATTTTCCAACACTCCAAGTAATAACTTGTGCAAAGAAAACTTAATAAAATCACAGCACCTAAGTTGAAAAATGCCAAACAGTTGGAATGAAAGTGTACACAGCCACTAATGTCTACAAATTAGCCACTAATGTCCATTCAAAAACATATATTTTTTAGGGAAAATAAAATTAACAATTAAAAGTAGCGAACCATTTACGAAGTTATCATCAAATTTCTTTGTTTGAAGTATTGCAGAGAAAAGATGGAACCTTGTAAAATCCAGGCGAGGCGAGAGCAGCAAAAAAGACGAAATTTGTAGTTTCTTTTAACTTTGAGTGAAGGGTGCGTGTGCAGGGAAGCTTAAAGAAAAAAGAAGAAAGAAAAGAAATACTTGGGGACGGTCTCCTTGTGGACCTGGAGAACATGGATGACCATACCACCGGCGGTGGAGAGCTTCTTATGACAGACATGGCACTTGAAGTGCTTGGCCTTTTGATGCTGCACCAATATCTTCTCGTCGTCGAATTCCCGATCACAATAATAGCACCACATCTTGGATGAGACCTTCTTCTTCTTCTTCCCCATTTTCGCTGCGAAATCTCTCTCTCCCGCGCGCTTTGTGGTTGGGGCCGGGGTTGTTGATCTTACTCTTCTCTTCCGTGCCTTCTTCCAGACCCGTAATTAGGGTTTTATTCCTCCTCCGCCGGCCGCCTGGGACTAAACTTGACTTTCCGCTCCTATTATCATTATTATTATTTATTTTAATAAACTTTCTTTTGAATTAAAAATAAAAATAAACTCCAAAATATGAATATGAGATTTATTAAATAAAATAAAATAAAATGCTGGCGGCAGGAAAGGTAAAATGTGGCGGGGAGCTACGACATTGGCGGATATGCCCCTCCGCATTTCAAACAGACTCCCTCCCTCGTTTTGTCTCTGGGGCTTACGATGCCTTCCATGGCTGCGTCTATACCGTCTTCTCCTTGGATTCCTCCCCTTCCTTCTTCTTCCACTTCCCGAATAGGTCGGTCCTTTCCTTTCTCCTCCTCCTTACCTTCTTCCTCTTCTCGCATCACGTGTTTTGCCCCTTCGGACCCTGCCTATGTTTCCACTGATAACAAATTTGTCCGACACGATGCTCTTAATTCATCTGGAATTGCAACCACGCACGCCAAGGTCTTCTTCTTCCTCTCCTTATTCTATTTTCTGCTTCTCAAAATGTTTTTCTTTGACTTTTTTCTTTGTTGATACGTATGACGAAACTTAGGATTCACTGCAGCAGAGGATGATTCCTTGATTTACCATTCATCAGTTCCTCTCCCAGTTGATGCTTTCGTGGAAATATTGGATGATCTTTCCATGGGATACTGCTCTCATTATAAATCTTCTTTCAGTTTATCACCTGAAACATTTCTACAAAGTGTAGAGAAGTATATGTTTAGTTGTAAGGTAAGCGTAGATTTTAACATGTTGCTTTTCTTACTGATGTATGTGATGCTATCTTTGTTTTTATCAGCATAAAATTACCCCTTTTGGGAGAGAATTCTTGCTTTTATCATGTTCCACTTTCATATTATCCTCTAGTAATTCAAGAGGACATGCATCTCTTAATAATCTCTATTCAGAATAAAAAAGAGACAAGAGAGATGTGTTTAGTTAATCTAGCCTAGGTAGCCTCCTTCTCTCTGTAGCAACTGAAATGGGAAATTTTTATTTGGGTCGTGATTTGATAAGTGAAACAGCAGCAAATGATGCGATAAGAGTCGTGAGTTTCTTCCAGACAAGCAGTTTGTTAAACTGTATGAAGAAACATTTCGACGCTATTTGGAACACCAAAGGATTGGCCACAGCTGTTTTCAGTACTCCAACATTTGGTATGTCAGTTTCTACACCTTCAAATCATGTTGCATAGCTTCGAGTTTCAATGTTTATGGAAAGGAATGCGTAGATGTTTGTTGAATAAATGCGTACTCCTATTCATCATTTGTAAGGATGCCTGTGTTACATTTTTATCCGTTCATCTCAAATAATTTTTACTTCACAATTAATATGACAATTTGGTGACAAAGTGATTGACTATCAATATAGTGCCCCTCGAGCTCAGACCGTTCGTCTGTGATATTCCTACAGTTAGGACACTGGTTTCTTTCTAATCGATAATAATGCACCATTTGATGATAAACAAGCCATAATTGATGCTGAATTGAATGGCCTCTTTTACAAGTCACCACTCATCTAACTCAAAATCCAAATGACAATATTCGACTCTTCAACACATTCCAAACTCCCCAAAAATTATGGGAAGCTGTAATTAAATTACAACAATCGAGAGGCATTTAGACCAATCGAACCAAAACCAATTAGATAATTTTGAAAAAAAGACCTAATCAGGATTCTCCGTTTCCCAACTTTAGGGTCATTTTGATGTTCATGGCTGCAAGCTCTGCAGCCAAGTATCTGAATACATAAGGCATTGCCACGGTCTCCATTCCTTTACTTGTCCGGCAAGCATGGCAAGTTACTTTTTTCGGAGCTCTTCCAGGCGGTAACCCACCAATTTCCCTAACTGCTCGTTTCGGTGGTTGTAAGAACGATGTTGTCAGAATACTTCCACAAAGAGAGCATATGTCTGCTATATGATGGTCTGAACATGTGTGCAGTCTATCATGCAAGAGATACGCCGCCCCATGTGCCAGCATCGAGTCTCGCTCCATTTCTCCAAAACGTATACCACCACCGCGTTTTCTTCCTTTGATCGGCTGTCGTGTAATTTGATCAACTGTTCCAGTAGAACGAACCTGGACAAGAATTTGGAGAGTCACAATTACTAATAACAGTCATTAAGTAATCAGCGACAATTACGTGGGAGACATAGCTCATAAACAAGAATAAATAGATAAATAGAATAAGACTAGAAATTCTGATTCGTAGTCATGGATTCAAAGACATTTTCCAGAGAAATAAAAGATAATGGCAGTGAATCCTAGTTTCTGAACAAACATGGGGACACATTCTTTTGGGCAGCTGATCAGTTGAAGTTTTTGTAACGATGGCTACTTGAGAGTGCCACTACTGTTTTTGTAAAGGTGACTGACCACTTGCAAGTGCCAATTTTGTTTTTATAACTGACCCCGGTATGGTGTTTTTCTCTCACAAACTATACTAGTAAAAAAACCTCAAGAAAAACAGGTTTGAAAAGCTCATGCAAGGGGGTCCTCGATTTCAATGGCCTCATCCTCCTAAGACATGATTTATAATTCACACAAAAGATCAAGCCACAAGTACTGACCAAGACACTTAACCATGTACACATTTATCAGTCAGGAGAAACATGAGGATCGGTGAATACTGTAACATCCCAAAAACTCTATAAGGTTGCCCGTTAGTAATTAACAAGAACTGGCAACACCGAAATTTAGATTCAAGAAAATCAAAGAAAGTAATAGCAATAAAAACACAAGTAGAACTCTATTTTCACCTGAAACTTATCAGAAACCATGTGTCGGAGGCGCTGATAATAAACAGGTCCGATGAAAATCTCACATGTTAGCTCAGCTCCATAAACCCCACTGTACAACACCTCCACACCATGGTAATTAAACCCATGTTTAATTAATTCACCGCCAAGTTCATTGACAAGTGATTCAGGATTTGATTCTGCTTCTCCATCAGCTTTCTTTCTTGAACTAGAAAATGGTGTCGCATCAATGAATTTCCCATTTAAGCACCCTCCCTATAACATTACAAAAACAGTAAGATAAATATTATAAGCATGTATTCTAAATTTAGTCTGAATGAAAAATGCAAGAATAGTTATAAAATCTGGATACAGCACGGAAAAACAAGAACAGAATTTTACAATTATTGAGTAAATTTAAGTGAAGTTCTCTTTAGAATATTAACGTCTATTACCAGATTTGTGCATCACTCCGGTTTACACAAATGTCAAAACCTTAGAAAAATTTGGAGCTAAAACATCAAATATAGAATCGTTGAAAAAGAAAAATTATTATTAGAAATCTGATCAAAGAATTTCAAAATCCATCCAAATTTTTGCAAGGCTTGTCAATTTGATCATAGAAATTCATGATATTCATCCATACAAAAACTTTTGCCAAGTTATCAAACCAAAACCAACATCTATACAGATGGTAAGAACAGACGCCAACTAAAAGATATTTGTTTTAGTTAGTATTACCTTTGAAGCAACAGACTCAAACAACATAGCAATTGTCATTCGCGAAGGAAATGCATGTGGATTGATAATGAGATCTGGACGCATTCCTGTTGTGCCAGAAAATGGCATATCAACATCTGGCCAAAGCTGAGAGCAAACACCTTTCTGCCCATGCCTACTGCTGAATTTATCACCGATGACAGGGTTTCTAGGATGTCGGAAACGTATATTAACCTGTCCCAAAGAAATTACAAAAAAAAAAACATGTATACCAAGCAAATATATCAAGTTCTAAAGAATAAGAATTAACTAAATGATCCTCAAATCCATTTTGGAGTACTTGGACTGCTTAATAGAAAAGCCACAGTAAGACTTTTAAGTAACTACAGAGTAGGACCATTTGTGCTATAATGTGGAAGAAAAGAAGCAAATACAACCTACCTTTTGCGGATGTTTCTTGTTCTTCACATCAATAGCAACGTAGTCAACAAAAACAGGGTCTGAACCCTTGCGCTTAATGGTTTTAGTACTGTTGGTCACCTCATCAAAAATACTACAGTAAGGCTCGTCTGGTTGGATCATCTACATTTTTCATAAAAAAATAAAATGCAATTAAGAGACTGAGGAAAAATGCGAACTACAATTAGAAGACTAACCTGACCAACAAAAGGAAGCCCATCTAAATCAATCGAAGAATTCACTGATTTATCTAAATTACTCTTCCTAAAACTTTTTTGAGATCGTTCTGCTTTGCTGCTCTGTTCCGACAAGTCAATAGTTTCTGTCTGCCAACATAAATTTCATGCCAAGTAAATGAATCGCACAAACATTGAAAATAAGATTTAATTTTATGAAACTAATTGACATCAAATTGAATATGTTTATACAAATAACAATAACAAAATAAAAAAATGTAAAGAGGGAGGGAGACAGACAGAAGAGATATTTACAGCTGACCAACTTATCAACTGGCAAAGGAAAAAAATTGTCAATGAATTCAACATGTATTCTTTTCACATTCAAGTAACCAATAATGGTTTCTACCTCCATATTTACAGCAGCCAGGTTATTAATGATATTAATTCAATTTATCATAAGAAGTTTGATCATATAACATCAATGACTCAAAAATTTGACATAGGACATGATTTGTAAAGACAACATAGATACGGTAAGATTCCAGCATGTGATTTCATTTAGGTTTCTAATTTCCAAAGTACCATTAGAAGAAGCTAGAAAATGATCAAAGGATTAGAAAAAAGTGACTACTGGTTAAAGCAAATATATATGCAGTAAGACCCAAACTTGTGTGATTAATCATCTCAGTAAAAGTATATGCAATTATTGCAGTTTTAGCACCAAAATTTACTTGATATATCTGTCCATGACACATTCCCCGTTCAACAGATGACTTGTTTAGAATCATTGCATCCTCCATATCATACCTGCACCATAAAAATATAAATATAGTCCATAAAAATGAAAAAAAAAAACAATTCTGTGATTTCCTAGTGTTTTACCCTGTATATGACAGAACTGCAACGATTGCATTTGTTCCTGTAGGATACTCATCAATGTTGTACTTAGTGTAAGTACTTGTGCGGACAATTGGCGTTTGAGGAGTCTGCAAAGATATATGAATATTCAGCATAATATTAATACTTACCTACCTACAAGACAGTGTGGTATCAAATAAATATTTCATTCAAAGACGCAGATACCAGTACTAACCTGGAGATGATAGAGCTTCTGGTCTGCACGGAAATGAATTGCTTGTGAAGAGAATGCCATAGTTTGTTTAGCCATCTAAAATACAGAATGAAAGCAAATTATAGTAAATCAAGAAAGCACATTTCCAATAATGAATGATCAAACTATTTTCTCCATAAAGTTTGTTTTGCCCTCTACCACAAGAAAAATAGCAAATTATAGAAATTAAAGAAAACACATTTGACATAAAGAAAATGATGAACTAAACAGCATCTGCATAAGATACTTTCTCAAGGAAGATGCAAGGAAAACCTGGCACTGGTACATGTTCCGTGGGCTCTGGTTGTGGTCCGACCAAGGTGTAAGATTGGCAACCACACTGAGCATACCAGTTGGATGGATTTCTTCGTGAGTTGCAGGGAAATCTTTTTTCCTTCCCCCATCACCACCATCAGGACATCTGATCTCCATAAATACCTATTGAAAACAATCACTCTAATGAGCTTAGCAGACAATGAAGCCCCAAAAAAGGAGATAAAGTTGACATTCAAAGCTAAAAGTTATGTTTCAATCTACTTATAATAAGGTGCTATAACCTGTTCAAAAGGCCCAATTAGTTCAACAGATTGACTATCCTCAGAAGAAATGGAAAGATTGATGACAGGCCGAACAAATCTAGAAGGAGTAGTGAACAAGTAGAGACCAGGATATGCTCCATAAATACTCAGAGGCACATATCCAACTTCCAGATCGTTGGGTATCTGAAACAGATAATAAATTAACCACATCAATAACTTTCAATAAAAGAAAAGGATAGATCAGGAGAAGAACAAACCGTATGGGAAGCAGTAACTTTTAATATTCGTAAGTGAGCAACAACTTTCTCAACTTCACTGGAAGCAACAAGACCTACAACACGGCCATCTAAAAGTACAGAGATAACTTCAGGGGGACCTGTATGCACAAGTTTTGGCAGCGAAGGTGTCATCCCCAATGCAACCAGAACATTAAGAATTGACATTCTCATTTTGAAAAAATCCCTGAGTTTTCCTTGCGAATCAAAGTATGATGTGATTCCTGAAATAATAAAAAAAATTCAAAAGGTCAATTAAAAAAATTTTTGAAACAACAATAAAAGTAATTTTAAGCCACAATGATCACAAGAACCTTTGATACCCTTCATCAATAAGAGAGAAAAACAAAACAAAAATCTTGCTCTATAAATATCATAAGCCTCGTGCAAAACTATTGTTAGAAGCATCATTGAATGTTTATGGAAAAGGGAAACCTTCAAGGAACATGGACTCAAGGACAAGTGCTCCAAACACAATTTTTCTCTACCGAAAATAAATTCTTCACACTTGACGACATTTTACCAATCTCCTCTAGTCAAAGAACTAAATAAAATCTAAGATTTCACTAATCTTTTGGTCCCATATCAAGCACATTACATCAAAATAATTAAGCAAGCAATACAAAAAAAATGTACATATGTCAGCGTACCAAGTATATCTGAGAAAGAAACTTACGGCAAGTGCTGGTCAAATGATTCAGCAACCCACATGGCTCACCATCAGGAGTATGCACAGGGCAAAGAAAACCCCAGGACCTAAAAGTAACACAGACACATAAATTTACAAAAACAGTAACATAAAAAGTAGTTGTCTTTGAGCCAACAATAATATACAATATACATACTCAGGAAGCAATTTTCGCACAGTTGTAGTACGAAGTCCAGCAAATGAAGCTCCTCGATGAACAGCACGAAAATGTGATAGAAACCGCAAAAAATTAAGTCGCTCAGCTTGAACTGTAAAGCCAGCTCTCTAATGAAAGATAAAATGCTGTTATCTTTTTTAAAGAAACGAAATTCATTAAAAAAAAAGTAAGAATCCTCACAATGGTCCCAAGAATTAGAGAAAAATAATTTCTCTACAATTAAAAAGAATCACAATGCACTTAGCAATAAGAAAAATAATATATCAATGGGTCTGCCTTCAGATATTTATCTTCAATTTCATCTCTTTCTGATAAAATTTTATCACGTGTATCACAAAGTAGCTTTTATTAAAAAAGAAGGGAAAAAATGCTAATCACTCAACTAGTTATGCAATCAATTGAAAAGATTAATATATTCTACTGAATAAGTAAAAGATCATTACGTACAATTGCATAACATGTACTGAAAAGGACAACATTATCAACACAAAATTAAAAAATTCATATGCCTATATCTCAAGGTTTCTATTTTTAAGAGAAAGCATATAGAATCACAACTTGATCTCTATCTATTAATTGGTCATCGTTGTTAAACCATGCAACCCTATTTTATTACATGATGGAAAGAATCATAGATATGAACAAGTATGTAGAACATTTCATTGACAGAAGGTAAAACAAATTTTGAAGGCAAAACCGACATTTGAAGCTAAAACTCCCTTTTGCACGACAGGCGGTATAAACAATGTATTGAGAAAATGCAATAGTGACCAAGGGGAAAAAATAAGAACTCCAAAAAAAACTGCAAACAAGTACATCACAGATGCATTTATTTAAAATGAGACAAACAATATTGGAAGTTAGAAAACCTAATTCAATGAGCAAGGGAAAAAAAAAAACTGTTAAATTCATATCATAATTATTACAAAATAATTAAAACTCAAAGAACTCATTATCACAAGTTTTATGATGGCCAGAGTTAATCGTGAAAAAGTTGATACCTGCTGCAGATCTAGCCCTGTTTGTGTGACTAGTCTTCCAGTTTTGAGCATATTCTCAACAGCTGAACTTATTTGCTTCGGATGATTTTTGTCCATGATCTTCTTGACATGAGCCACTGCAGTAGAAGCAACAAGTTGAAACTTTCATTCTGGAATCAATGTACAGCCATCCCAACATACTCAACTTCGATAGCAGACTATTATCAGGTGACTACAATTTTTAGAAAAGCTAACAACATTAACTAAAATTATAGAAAAATGTCACACGCATGTAGATTTTCTCAAACCAAATAAAAGATTGTCTACCAAATATTTAATATTCTAGCCAATAGTGCAAATTTCTGTAGAAAGAAAACAAGAACACCTTTGCAGATGTGTTCAAATTCTGCAAATGAGAAATGACATGGTACCTTTTTATAATGAAGATTATCTTTTACAAACATAAAAACATAAAGAAGTACCCTAAGAAAACGTTGCATTTTTTTCTGTAAACACAAAACTCATAAAGGTTGCTGAAGTCTTTTTACTTTCAGTTCCATTATCTTGCTAGGAAGCTTGAACTAGCGAAAAAGAGAAGGGTTTATATGATTTTTTTAAAGAACTAGGAAATGATGCATACAGTTTAAGAAATCAAAACTTTTGCTTTTCTTATTAATCTCTTCTTGAAGAAGCTTTTTGGTCTTCTGCAACCAGTCATCCAGCTTTTCCTACAATCCACAATAAATCTGTATTAGCAGCAGATACCAAACTTCAACGCATACATCTGATAAATTACCCCATTTCACAGAGTATTACAAATTATGCATATGAAAGATGACACTACATACGTTTGTTACCATATTGAAACCATGAAAAAATGAGGCCAATACTACCTATCATGTTACCAGTACTTCATGAAATCAAAGAAAAAATCCTAATAGATAAGGTGGAAAAAACAATCACTGGATGAGCTATTCATGATTTAGAATTTCATTATTCATAATGTAAACACAAAAATTTCAAAAACTATTTTTGGAGGGACTAGTAAAAATACATCACAAAATATGCTGTAAGAGAGGTTATTGCACAATAAAAAACAATAAAAAACAAAAAACTAATAAAAACAGCTATGCATGGTTTAGTAACTATGTTCATGTTTCTAAAAAAGTACTTTATAAAACACATCAGCAATTTCTCACTACTGATATCTTTCTAATAAGAACCTTTGCTATTTTGAACATTTTTGCTAAGCAAAAAAGCACAATGAGGAATTGTATTCCAGAAATTCAGGTTATCAAGGTTCATAACTACCTCTTTATGCTAATAGACACCATAAAAATAAGAATTGGACATCTTGAATGAAAAAAACAAAGAACATACCCAACATCAAATTATTAGACCTAATTGTGCTTTAAATTGATTTAGCACACAATATTGAATAACTAAATGTGCTGAAAGTAAGTAGAGAAGATTTGAATTAAGACATCAGATATACATACTAGTTAAATTATTATTATCTTAACAAGACTAAATTGTAAGTTCAATTCTAAATAAGATAAAAGTATATGACAACAAAATAGAGGAAGAAACCTTCACATATATGGTAATTAGGTGACCAGGGAGCAAAACTTCTTGGTTTTGTAAGGAGTCTGGATTGTCAGTCACTGAGGTCTGATCAACAAGGGAAAATAGCTTCTGCACCATAAACCTTAAAAAAGAAAAATTGACTTGATAAAAATGTGGATATAATAATCAAATATTACAAATAAATAAATAAAACCTTTTAAAAAATAGAAGCAAATTTTTTTTAACAATAATACGAGAAAAGATCTAAAGAGAGATGTCAAACTAACATGAGCAGATTGAACTTATCGTAGTTGTTATCAAGATGAACAAACATGTAGTCCTTAAGAACAGCATCTGCAACCTATCAAAAATTGGAAATGAGATTAGAATAAAAATAGATACACACACGTACACATCCAAAGCTTATTCTAGACGATCTTCAAATATCATATTAACAGATTTACTTACAACAGCAAAAGTTTCTTTTTCCAGTCCGTTCATAATTGGTTGAAAATGTTCTCCTATAATTGTAAGAAAACTGCTATTAATTATAAAAGATATAATTTCAAGAAACAAAAAAAATTCTATCAACGTCTTGGCTAATACCAATATGCTCTTTACACTGTAGATGAGTAAATAATTTTAGATCTTGAACTTCATCAAGAATAATTTTTGCTCTTTCACCCACAAGCTGTGTTCCAAAAGCACGCTCCTTCGTCTCGTGCATTTTGCTATAGCAACCGGTCAGACTCACAAAAATTTCATGATCAGTTGTGTCAACAAGGGCCTGCAAAACAATCCAAAAATGAAGTATAATGGGCTGCTTAATGAAATATAGTTTCAAGCGGTATCACTTGATCAATTATATAATATAAGCAGCACAAACATGGATAAAAACATAATATACATCAACGACATACTATTACATCAACAACATGCACCCAAATTGCTTTACTTTTGAGAGAATCTGAAATTCCGCTGACCAAATTTTCATCACTTAAAGAGCATTTTTAGAAGCAAAGCTCTGATAGTTATAAGAATTAATATGAAGAAAGAACACAATTAAAACTACATCAGAATAATCGAGCCATGGTTCCATCGGTTTATCAAGTCTACAAACCATATTAGTCATAGAAGACTCATGACCATTAAGAATCTCTACCTTTATTTCTCAAACACCAACTAGACTAAATCCTAATCCAAATATCTGAGTGACACTTACAAAAGGCTCTAGATAAATCAATGGCTTGCTAATTGGCAGAGGCATGAGGTTGGCGGAGCCCAAAAAGAAGTAAGAAAATAATCACACTGTCCCACCATGAAAATG
The DNA here is from genome assembly GCA_003255005.1 of Begonia fuchsioides. Classification (NCBI taxonomy): domain Eukaryota; kingdom Viridiplantae; phylum Streptophyta; class Magnoliopsida; order Cucurbitales; family Begoniaceae; genus Begonia; species Begonia fuchsioides. The sequence goes on from QAOC01019849.1 coordinate 47,825, forward strand.
GTTAATTTGCATTTTTCAGCCTCTTTTCACTCGGTGAAAAGATGTAGCTCTTAAACTGCAACCTAAGTACTTGTTGCCGTTTATGAAAAAACATACTCATATATGCATTTAAGTGAAATCTTAAATCACACCAAGGACTAACGTACAACGCATGAGTGGAATGTTTTCTTTATTACTCATGTAATTCAAAAAATAATACTGAGAGTTCCACCTATTTTCAACAGTTATACAGTTAAAATATGATATAAATGTTCATCAAACATTTTAATAGTCTACAATATTTTTAATTCCAAGCAGACACCTAAGACTAAGTGTCAATAAATAAAATACAGTTTTTGGACACTAAACTCTTGTATATACATATACAACATGAGTTTTAATCCAACACAAAGATATGTCATATACAAAATAAAAGAGTTATTTAGAACCTGAAAAGTACCCAACCTTCAGAACGACACCTACAGGAAGTAAGTACTCTCTTCCCTGTATCCTGTGAAAAATTAAAAATAATTCACCCACCAGTTCCACCTTTCATAAAGCAATACCATGACAGACTTACGCCTAGAACACTTACCAAAATCCAAGTCTGGCACTCCCATTCCGAATATAATACAATTTAATTGACACAGAGGATTGATCTTCTCTCACACATCTAAAAATAAGGTTCAAAATCAGAAAGATAGGTCAATTGTAACTTTATCATATTTTACATTCTGATAGTTTTGTTTGTTTAATAGACTTTACAAAGTAATCACATTCAATTATCAGAAGGTTGATCTTGAATTATACAGCTAAATAAATTCAAATCCAACATTAATTTAGGCAATCTACATTCACATCATAATCACATAGTTATCTTATACAATTTTTGACAATTCAAAACAACTAAGATAGAATGTAAAAATTGAGAATTTTTTTACTTAAAATAAATAAAGAAAGAGTCACATTCACAATGAGTTTGCAGGAAAAAAAACTCAAATACATTTAAAGATACCAAAACTCAGTAGGAAAAGTGTTTACATGTGACCTGCTAATACAAACACAACCGAAAATAGTCAAGTTAATGCTTCAAAACTAGGTTTGCTCTAATTTTTTGTTGCAGCAGATTTTTAACAATATAAGTAGAATCAGACATCAATGACAACATTTAAATTTATGGTAGTTTTGATTCTAGAAACAATCAGTAAAAGACGAATGCATTAGTAAGGATGATAAATTAAACATCAAAATGCAAAATATCATAACACTTCGCAAACTCTGTAAAATGGGTATAGAAGTATAACCTTATAACGACAGCTTTATCTGTATATCCTTCTCGCCGATCCGAAAATGAATTCCTAACCATGCTCATAGGCTGAGATGGAGAAAAATGTTAAAGCTATAAAATATTTTAAAATATTGGCAAGATTAAGAGCTACATTTTCATGGAACAAAACTCTATGAATAACATGATTTTTTTCCTTTTCCTTTATGAGTTTATCTGCAATGTAGTGCATCTTTTGGAACAAAAAGCTATTGAACCTATAGGCACATGTAAAAAATATGGAGTCTTTCGCTTTAATTTCTATAGTGATCAACTGATATTTTGACAATCAAAAAATATGGAGTCTTTCGTTTTTATTTCTATAGTGATCAAGTGGTAGAAATTGTTTGATAAAAAGTGTAAATTATAATTAGAAAAATATTCAATTGAAGACAGATGATGGTATCTTTAATTTTAAACATCTTAAAAGAATTACCATAACCATCTAGAAAAAGCTACTTGCCTAGCAAAAATAAATAAAAAAATGTGGCCCACTTACATAATTCCGCTTAGGTGTAATCAGAAGCCGAACAACTCTTTCAAGCCCGTTCAAAATGAAGTAACTAAAAACAAGCCAAAAAATGAAAACAGACCAAATTAAAAGTCATGGTTTGTCATATAACACTCAGTGACAACACAAACTTAAGCGACAATGATATGAAGCACCAAGGGCATATTAAGAATGGGGAATGGACAATCATATAGAAGTAGAACTAGCTTTTGTTAAATATAGGGATCTTGAGAAAAAGCACTCTTCTAAATCCAATGGCACACAACTAAATAATGGCAAAGCATTCTGTTAGGAAAAAACTGGATAAAGCTCACAAAAAAAAACATGGAGTTCCGAAATTGACTAACAAAAAGCTTATTTTAAGCCTCATCAACAAAAACTGACCTCCCCAATTTTGTGTAAATTATGTGGCAGTAAAGATGAATAGAGACTTTCTATGCCATCTTGATAAACTTATTCGTTCTTATAAAAAAAATATGAATCAAGCACTCAAAAGTAACAGGATAATTCAAATTACTTACCCACCCATTTCTGATGCTTCTTCTTTGAAGGAAAGTAGCTTTTGAGGATTGGCACCGCTCAAATGACAAAGCTTTGACTGAAGAAAAGAATAATCACATAAGACTAGATTTACACCATTCCCTGAACCAGTTTTTCAAACTGCCAAATGCTTTTCTGATTTTTCATTAGAAAATTTATACTCTTAACTCTACTAAAATGACTTACGTGTACCTGTGTTTCAGTTCAGTGACTGCTACCATGAATCATCAATAAATAATAAATGAGCCATTAAAGCCCTTCAATCAAATTTCATGAATGAGGAAAATGGTCAAGGATATGTTATTTAGCTTAAAAGAATACTTAATCTTAAAGTAAAAGCACCGAGGTAGAACGTGATTTTGATAAAAGATAGTGTCCTCCACGATGAAGTACACCAACCAAATAATTTCGTGCGTATTCCAGTAACAGGTCGTCGTTATTTTTTAGAAAAATTGATAGTTATCAAATAAGCTTGTTTCCAAGCCAGCAAAAAAAAGGTATGGGCGAGAAGAAACTAAATTGACCGACCTTTAGCATTATAGGAAATTGCCCAAAGCTAAATTTCTCTCTTATGACAGCTTTGTCATCGTACTGAAAGCATACATCCCCGATAAATCTTCCCGTGTACGAAATTTTTGCTTGCCTACACTGTTGGAGTGCAACCAAACTACATATTGAAAAAGTACAAAAACATGAAAAGGAACATGCAAAATTATGAAGATTATAGCGTACTTCATGAGGAAGCAACGCTTCTCGCATTGTTTTGGAAAGGCGCTCCTTCTGCGGTGGATACAACTCCGGTTTACCCAACCAGAGTAAGCGAGCAAGTCAAGAAAAGACACATAATAAAGGCACAAAAACTAAGTCGCCAAATATTTGACACAAATTTGCATAAGCTGAAAAGCGAAAACAAAAAATAAGAGCTTGGTGAATGAAAAGGATATTCCTCAGCTTTCTGTTGGTGAACGAGTCGAGAACTTCAACAGGTTTGACGCTGTTGAAGAGAATCTCCAATCCAGAATCAAGGAGATAGTCGAAGGACTCGATGTGGTGCCGAAAGAGCTCGGTCAAAGCTGCGTAGTCCTGCTTCTCCCCCGGCTTAGCACCCGTCGTCGTCGACATCTCTACCCGCCCCCTTACTGTTTCGGAGGGTTTACGAGGTTTTAGCGTACTTATACCCTCGCCCTGTATTTTATTTTATTTTTTATAAAAATAAAAAAATATAATTTGTTCTAATAATTCTCCTAATTAATTATTTATTATATCAAACATTATTTGTAGTTAATAGCAGGTTGAGACCTGAGAGGGGGGTGAAAGTCACGTCTGCCCAATTACAAATGACCACGCAAGTTCTTAGACTTTTTCTGTCTACTCTAGTTACGCCCTTTAACTCACAGCCCTGTTACTTTAACTTCCATTTCTTCCCCTCTTTTTTTTCGTGAATTTGTTCCTTCTTTTATTAATCCAGATCGAGCGACGAACTTCATCAATTTTCTTCTTCGTTTTTTTG
>QAOC01019849.1:52271-160469 GCA_003255005.1 Begonia fuchsioides
TTATTCTGCTTGGCTATGTGACAAAAAGCTGATTCATGGGTTTTAAATTTATGATTTTTTTACTCTTCAAATTTCTTGAACCTATGTTCTGCTGTCTGATTTCAGGCTCGCATTAAAAAGATAATGCAGGCAGACGAGGATGTTGGAAAGATAGCCTTAGCAGTTCCTGTTTTAGTTTGTGAGTAATGCCATGTTTTTGCAGTTTCTGAAACCTTGTAGTCTCGGATTTGCAAAATGGTTTATAGTTTTCTATTTGTCTGTTGATACAGCTAAAGCTTTGGAGTTATTTTTGCAAGATCTATGTGACCGTACCTACGAGATCACCCTTCAGAGAGGTGCAAAAACAATGAGCTCATTGCATTTGTAAGTCAAGGATTATGCTGGATTTTTTTAATAAATGTTCTGTAGTGTCAGTAAGTGGATAAGAATGGATTTGATTCATACGCATCTTAGCTTCAGTAAATCAATTGGATTTGATTCATACGCATCTTGGCTTCAGTAAATCAATTATAATATTTTTCCAACATTAAACAAAAAGCGTGGTTACCTTGCTTTGCCAGTCAAGGAATGGGGTCAAAAGGCAGTTGATAAATCCCATTAAGTAAATAAGTCTCTTTTCTTGTAAGTTTGTGAACTATCTGATGAAGTGATTTCCCGCTCTTGAATTTCTTTGGTATTGGATTCTTACATCAAAATCTAATGCAAAAAAAAGAGACATTAAACTGTATTCCCTTTTCCAACGTATTTTGATTTTCTATATAAGGCTATCTTGGTATTTTTATTTTACATTATGCCCTTTTCTTCTCCTGGTGTTTGGAGATTTAGAAATTGTTTTGTTTGTTGGGTTCTTAATGTTGATGGCAGAAAGCACTGTGTAGAAAGCTATAATGTGTTTGATTTCTTAAGAGAAGTTGTCAGCCGGGTTCCCGACTATGGTCACGCTCACGCCGATGCTGCAACTGACGATCGGAAGAAACGGTAAGAAAGAATGATCTTCTTTTGCTTTTTCTCCATTTCCATTCATTTTTCCTTACACTACTCCATATCTGCATTATATGAATCTCTCCAATTAAAATGTTCTAAAAAGTTTTCTTTTTCGCCAGGAAACCTATCGTTGAAGAAAACAATGACAGCGACGAGGAATTAAGAAAGAGCAAGATGGTATTTTTCATTTTGTGTTTCGTTCAATAAAGACTCGAATAGAACAGCTCCTAAAGTTTTAATTTAAATATAAGAAAACAAAAACAAGGGTGAAACATAAAAGAGTTTTCTTTTAAACCTTGTACAGCAGGAGACGAGCCATGGCAGCAGCAGTGGGAGTGGGAGAGGAAGAGGCAGAGGTCGAGGAAGAGGCCGTGGACGCAGCAGCCGAAATGCAGAAAGAGACGCAGCCCAGCACGAGGTTGAGACCGACCCCTGCACATCAATCCAGCATGTTAAAACCGATTTGAACCAAAATATCGAGACTGAATGCGGATCAAAGCAAGCGGCAAAAGAAACCATCCTTCCGGGCGATCCATCGGATGCAGCCCCTTCAAGCATCGACCTGAATTCCGACTTGAACATGAATGAGGACTCCAAAAACACCACGGCCGAACCTCCCGCAGCGGCGCCAGAGCCAGCCGAGGAGCCTGACCGTGAAGAGTACCCCGGGTGGTCTCTATCTGGTGGGGACAAGATGGCCATCGATCCGCTCCAGCTGGCACAGCTTGGTAAGAGGTTGGACGAGGAGGAGGAGGACTACGATGAGGAAGAGTAGTGAATGATTGATCTACGTAGCTGCAGGAGCAGGTCTGTGAAAAAGATTAGTCTATCTTGAACTAAATTCATGAAAAGCTGGTTAGGCAAGACTGAAGAATAATAGAACATATGTTGTCTTAACGGATTCACGACAAGATTTTAAATTGTTCTGTCTTGTTTTGTTGCTATGAAAACACCTTCTGGGGTGGGTGTGTTTTAAATTGACCTAGAATTTGACTATATATTCGGTGGTCCTTGTCCGGTTCTAGCAAGTATAAAAGAAAAAGTTAATCCTCTCCAGCTAAATCAGTTATGCATGATGCAAAATTGTTGACAAGCCGATGGAGGTGTATAATTGACCAGAATCAAATGTGCCGATTGTACCTCTACCCAACGATTTGGTTTGGTTTTTTTTACGATGTTTGGTTATTAGAACCAGAATGGGTTCTTATGGAAAGGAAATTGGGGCGAACCGAGTTTGGAACCATGGTTCAGGTCAAAACCAGGATTTCAGACCGGTTTTTGCAGGCCGAGGTGATTAGCGGAGATTAAGAAGCTAATTACATCAACTGAGCTGATTAGCGGAGAGAGTGGAAGAGGGAGCTGAGCTTGAAGTGATGTGTCGTCTTCCCAGCTTTCTCCGCCTTTCTCTCCGCCTACTTTCTCTCTCTCCTCTCTACCATTTCAAATCTCTCCCTCTCTTTTCTCTCCATCCCCTCTCTCTCTCTCTCTCTCTCTCTCATCCCATCTCCCTTAGTTTAGGGTTTCTTTTGAACTCCCATTCTACTCTTACATTTCCTTCTTTCCCCCCTCAATTACCCCACTACCTCACCTTTTGAGCTCTAGATTTCTCATCCGACCTCTGCTGGTTTTAGATCCAGCTATAGCCTCATCACGTACCGCAATTGACCTCTAGCTGTTTACCGATACTGTCCTTTCTCCACTCTCTGCGGTCGTGATTTAGGTATCCGTTTCATCATTTTACTTATTTCATTCGTTTTCTCTATGGAATTATACAGATTGAGCATTCTTTGCAGTAGAAAATTATTACGAGGATGAAAGCATCACTTCATGTTCTTTAAGGACACTATACTTTCATTTCGGATTAGGGAGAGATTATTGTTGATATTATTAGTTCATCTATTTGCCTCTGAATGTAGGTGTTGATATAATTAGACGGTAATTCTTTTTTTGTCTTGACTTGATGCTATATGACTTTTATTTTAGTATTCATCACCAGTTTGACGACGATAAACTATTAAAATTATGAGCCACGAATTTTTATGAACATCATGTCTTTTCCACTAGATCTGTCTCCACACAATATCTTAGATTAATGGTAGAATTTCTATCATATTAATTTATTTATTTTTATCTTGCATACGATACTAGATTGGGCATACTATTCACATATTAAGAGAAGCAAAGTGAATTATCATAGCTTAAAGGTCACTGTCACCATTTGCATCTATTTCTCAGGCTTTGTTTTATGCCCAGTTCAACTTCTTCTTTTTTTCTTTAATTTTCTTTTATCATAACCAGTATCAGTGGTTGGCAGGATCTTTTGTTTGGTTGTAAGTTGAGGGATGAGTAACTCAACAAATGAGAGTGAAGACTGGTTGCATTATAAAGATGAATCTGGGTCATCTATGCCAGATGAAGTTAATGAGACAAATGCTGGTGGAGTTGGTTTGAAGAAAGGACCATGGACATCTGCTGAAGATGCTATTCTTGTGGACTATGTCAAAAAGCATGGAGAGGGAAATTGGAATGCTGTTCAGAAGCATTCCGGGCTTTCTCGTTGTGGAAAGAGCTGTCGATTGCGTTGGGCAAATCACTTAAGACCAAACTTGAAGAAAGGAGCATTTACAGCAGAGGAAGAACAGTTGATAATTGAACTTCATGCTAAAATGGGAAACAAATGGGCACGCATGGCGGCACATGTATGTATGTTTATGTATGTTTTCTTTTGGGTTGTTATATTATGAAGCTAGTCATAACCTAAAAAAGAATATTTTCTTGGATTAAATATAGATTAACAACGTAAAGTACTATCCTGGTGGAAACTTAACTTTGGACTTTACAGTAAATATGATTAATACCTGGTCTATTGATGTGGTCTTTATTGGCAGCTTTCCAATGAATCATTGTATCTGCATATATGTTTCTCTAAAAAATTTACATGACTCGGAAGACCATGCCTCTGCTTTATTTGATGTTGCATCTCTTTCTGTTCGTTGCTATTATTTTGATTACTACTATGTAGCCTTTCAATTGTGTAGGTACTATGTTTGCTAGAAATTATAGCTATTTGTGAAAACAGACTCCAGATATTGTGTTTTCCTTACGAAATCAACATTCTGCCTTGTTGTGTTTATGCTTCTTTGTTTAAAGCAATCATCTTCCTGGAGTACCTAGGCAGCCATGATGAATTTTACATTTTACTAGAATTGCCAACAGCTGCTATTTGACGTCATAGTTTATTATGTGTTCACTTCTGAGGAAGATTGGCACAATCTTACCAAACATAAAAATTTAGCTGTTGGATTTTTTATTTTAGCGAACATTAAAATTTATCAGGAGTATATACTTCATTCTAAGTTTGTAATTAGTGTTGCAAAAGCTAACTAATATTTTTTTGTCTCCACGAGGAGGTTATGATGATCATATAATGTTTTTCTCAATCAGTGAACTGCTATGTTTCTTCATCTAATTATGTATTTATCAGCACTCTTGTTTTGATTGGACTGATTAGTTGAGATTATTCCTATTTGTTTCTCAGTTACCTGGTCGTACGGATAATGAGATAAAGAACTATTGGAATACGCGTATCAAGAGACGTCAACGGGCTGGTCTTCCGCTGTATCCTCCCGAAATGTGTTTGCAAGCCTTACAGGCTCGTCAAGAAGGTCGAGAAACTGGAGGTTTTGACAATGGAGATGAAGATTGTGTTCCATGGCAGGCTGGCTATGATTTCATACCAGACGCAGTATTCGACCGCTTTACGGTCAATCCGGAACTTATACCCTATGCTTCTGAGCTTCTAAATGTGTCTCCTGGTAACCTGTCCCATAAAGATTATGTTTCTTCCCAGTATTGTAGCTTCATGACACCAAATATTCATCGGGAAAAGCGAATGCGAGAGTCAACTTTGATATTTCCATATTCAGATGAATACGTCAAAGGCTATGTCGATCAGTTTGTGGACTCCACTTGTGATAAAATGTCACAGTCATTGGGTTCATATTTTTCTTATGATCCTGATACTTCTACAAAGAGCACAATGTCTCTTGGTGCAATCCAGGGTGACCATTCCCTTTCAAATGGTAATTCCTCTGCTTCTAAGACCCTTACTGGGGACCAGAAGTCGGAGCTCCCTTCACTCCAATTTGCAAAAACTGACGTAGGCAGCTGGGAGTCGTTTCCCTTGCCACATATTCTTGAATCAGTTGATGCCTTTAATCAGTTTCCACCATCATATAGCGTTTTGGGATCAGATTGTTCGTCTCAAGGTAACAGTGGCCTTCTCGATGCTTTACTTCATGAGGCGAATAGTGTGTGCATTGAGAAAGGTTGCCCATCTGGCAAGACTTCATCTAATTTGAGTGTTGGAAATGTTTTACTCGGTTCAAATTTGAATGTTTACGAGACAGAATGGATGGACTATATTCAGCCTCCCACACCATTTGGACATTCTGGTCATCAACGTCTCACTGAGTGTACTCCTATTAGCTCCAGTGCAAGTTCGTTTGAAGAATTTCCACCTACCGAGGCCTTTTCAGGTGAGTCTACTTATTGTTGTTTGACAAAGAATTTCTGTGCTTTTTGGACCTCGATGATTTTAGGAGAACTTGGACGCATGTGCACGCGTACTGGAGGAAAGTATGTTATATGCAATTTAATCATGGTGCTGCAGCCTTTTTGTTTATCATTTGAGATAATTTTCTCTTTTCTATATCAGTTAGCATGTTCCTCACGGGACATGACGAGTGTTTAAATTCGTGGTTTTGCCAAACTCGGTAGAATCTTTTTGTTTTGTTAGAGCTTCACGATTTGGGTAATGGTGCCACAGGAAGCTTTGTGAAAATGGAACCAGTTGAACAGGGATGGTCTTTTGAGAAAGAAAAGGAAGTTAAACCTGGGCTGAGTTTCACGCACCCGGACGCCTTGTTTGTTTCGGACTGGCTCGAGCAGAATTCTGGAGTGGTGAATGCTCAGGCAATTATGACTGGGGATGATCTGGATGCTGACTACAACGCCATGGGTGGAGGGGCTTTCAACATGATGTTCTGGATGGGAGATTAGTCGCTGTGCCAGTTGGATGGGGGGATCGTCCTCGAGCTGTTTGGCCAATAATTCACGTTCTGAATTTGTGAAGCGCTAGGCTGAGCTTATTATTTCAACATTTTGCACTTGGACCTGTCTTTTGTTTGCTGACTTTAATGCTTTGATGTCGCTGCCTCTCAAACTGGGAACTGCACTAAATGGAACTGACGAGGCCTGTGACCTATGCCGAGGGAATAACCATGCGCTTCTTCTATGCGCACAGTTTATATTTCTTCATGCTTTTGGTGCTTCTGCCTTTTATTTCACCCCTAGCTTCTTTTGGCGTAAAAGCAAGCATAGCTTTGTCATGGTACAAAAACACTTCTAACTTCAAGAATGTGCTATAAATTCAAAAGTCGACCACAAATTAGGCTACAGAACGATGAAAATAAGGCTCCCTTATCATTTCTTGGCCTCGAGCAACATAGCACGAAGACTTTCTCCTCGTACAATCCCAGTTATGTCAGCAAGGTCTGTGAAGATTGGCATTCAAAAGTCACCCTAAAACGGTTCATCCGAGGGAGATGGGTGGAAATAAAGCACGAAAATACGACTAGAAACTTGGAGTGATATGTGGTGTAGAGGAAGAATAATGTGAAACCATAAAAAGAGACTGAAAAATGAGACTTCAATAGAGCTTTGTCATACTCGTACCTCGCATCAAAGTTCCGGAGATAACCAAAAACAAGACACAAAAGATGAGGGATGAACAAAACAAAAGGTCCTCAGTTGGTAAGCTCCATAATGGCAGAAACTATATCCCCTTCCGCAGCCTTCAGGGCCTTCACAGCCTTTGGCCTAGAAACTCCAGCCTGGGTCATCACCAACTCGATATCCTTAGGTTCTACTCCCGTCTCGTCCACTTCTTCATCGTCCTGAGCCACTGTTGATGACTCAGACTTCGATATTAATTGGCTCAGATCAGGAGCCTTAAATCTCTCTGCAGCCTGAGTTTGAAGTTGTGAGCTCAAGTCCTCAATCTTTGCCTCTCCAAAGATGACATATGTATCTGAGGTAGGGCTCTTGAAAACATCGGGCTTCGAGATCACAAACAATATCTGGTGTTTCATCCCAATAACATTTGTCAGTACAAGGAGGAAATTACAGGAGAGAATACTTTGTTTTGATCATTACTGTTTGCATATTTTGATGAAAACAAAATTTGACCTAGTACGAAGAAAACAAACCCTATGAGCATTTACAGTAAAAAGAAAAAAACTATGAGCTCAGATGAAATTGTAAGAAGGAATCTCACATTCTTGCTTTTCTTAATAGTAACCCTGCTGACACCTGTGATGGGTTTCATTCCAAGCTTCAACATTGCTTTGCGGCTTTTCTTCTCACTTCTGCTTTGCTTTGACCTTCCACTAGCATCTCCATCAGGTCCTGCAGAAAGAAAAGAAACGAGGAAACAATAAACATACAAATGATGCCATTTCTGACGAGACCAATGAGTAAGAGGAAAAATATTACGATTCAGAAATGAATTTTTTAATTATCTCATGAATGCTGACCAGAGCTTGGCATGTTCAAAGATGGGTTAAAAAGAGAAGAGAAGGAAAAGAACAACAAGCAGAAAATCAACTTACCATCGACCTCATCATCCTCATCATCATCTTCATCATCTTCATCATTCTCATCAACATCTTCAACCACAGGATGATCAGGCTGCAAACAAAGGTGGGCACGTCCATTAGGAAATTCATAATCATAAAATAAAATTAATAATATAAAACACGCTAATCTCTAGTATCCAAAAAATAATAATCAAAATAATCAACTTGAATAGTGGTACTTNTATTTATTTGATAATTTAAAATTTGATGGTTACGCATTTTAGCGACCGACCGAGCAGGTTAGCAATACACAGATTGCCGAGCCGCCATGCAAACTTTTGGTCGGAAAATCACTCGGCGATGGCGTCCCGGCTAAATCCAATGAGCTATGACGGCAGCTCCTTTCTGTCTCGTTTCTCCCGTTTCCATTTACACTGGCTTTTCGAATACGTTTCCTCTCTCCATGTCACGATCCGAAATCGGGTCTAGACAGACGTCGGGCTCAATGGCCCGATTCCCGAAAAAACCCGACCACTGAGTCCGAGGTTCGGGTATTCAATTGAAATCAAACAGCAGAAATATTAAAATTTCAAACAAGCCCAAACATTTAATCTAAATAGTCGGATAACATGCATAAAATGTTTCAACTCAATAATATACACAAGAAGTTTTTATAATTTAACATAATACATCGTTTAAATTTTACAAATACAAATTAGAGAATTTAAACTCCAATATAAATCTTATTAGGCCTTACCCGGGAATGATCTTGAAACCAAAGTTTGTAGTCAAAGAAGTGAGTGACTACCCTTAGTAGGAATTTTATTTTTATTATTACACTATAAATAAATAACAAAATGTTAAAACATGTTTAAAAAGGATTTTGAACCATCCGTAAATATGTAAATGCACAATAAGGTGCAGTGCAAATGATGTGTATACATTCACTCTAAAGTGGTGGCAACCATAAAGACCTGGATCAAGTTTAGGGATTCGAAACTCAATGGCAGATTTAGTCATTCCTATTAATCATTTGTGCACGATAACTCACTCATGCTCAATGATAAATGTATAATGCATATGCATATTTTCAATAACAATAAATTGCAACAATAATAATAATATAAATGTAATTAAATATTTAAAATTGATATTAATATAAAAATTATTACCTTTTTAGTAACGATTATTTCTCGACTTTACCTTTTCCGTTCTCTTCGTCTCATCTTCTTCGGATTCAGATGGCCCCCCTTCTTCTGCTTCCCGCCATCCAGGTTCTTCTTTTTTTTCTTTTTGGTACGCAGGCCCTCTGTTTCTTCGTCTTCTCCCTGTTTCTGCATTGCATGATTCTGATCTTCTCCGCCCACTTTCTTCTTCTTCTTCTTCTGGTTTTGATGAGGATAAAAAATGTAGCTTGGATCATCACAGTGACGATGATGGATGGTTGCTTCTCATTTTCATTCATTCAAGGCAATTTCCTTCCCATGATTCTGCTTGTTCACAGGGGGAGTGGCCGGCCTGTAAATAAAGACCAAGGACATGGCTCTTTTTGTATTCATTTTATTCAACTTAATAAATCAGTACTCCCGACACGTCGCCTTGGTTTCTCTTCTCCCCCACGCCCCTCCAGAGTTTCTGAATCGGAACTCCTTCAAATCCTCCTCCTCCTCCCTTCTTCCTACTTTCCTCTTTATTTCCCTCCATCTGCGTCTGCCCACCCATGTCCGCTTCCACCGTGTCGTTGACGCCCAACCCGGCGCCTCGTCGGAGGCCAGTGGTCGCTTCGGAGAGGAAGAACAATTTCGATATGGTGCCCGGTGAAGGCGGCCCTCTGCCCAACGGCGTCCTTACCGGAGGCGATGATAAGGCCACTGTTGGTAATGCCAAGGATCCTAGCAGTCATTCCATTCGGACCGACGTAGTTCTCGAGCGCTCTTCCAGGGATTTGCTTCAGGTCAAGAAAACTGCCGCCAATCCTACCGTGTCCCCTCGCCGTACTCGCAAAGTCTCCACAAAGCCTGAGAAGCCTCGCTGGATGACCATCGTTAGCGTCTTTTTGAAAAACTTCATTCTTTTGATTGTCACTTTGGGCTTGGTTCAGATGATTTGGAGGTTAGCTTTGAAGTCTGGGAATGACTCACTGGGGTCACAGTTTGGGTTGTCTGAATTCGAGGGTCGAATTGCTGAAGTAGAATCTTTCTTGAAGAAGACCACGAAGATGATTCAGCTACAGGTCGATGTCGTGGATCGCAAGATCGAGAATCAGATTGGAGGACTGAGAAAGGAAGTGAACAAAAAAATTGATGATAGAGAAGCTAATTGGGGAAGTGATTTGAAGCGGTTGGAGACCAAGGGCAAAGCTTTGGAGAGGTCTTTGGGTGAGTTAAATGCTGCGGATTGGTTATCAGAGCAGGAGTTTGAAAAACTTTACCAAGACTTGATAAAGAGAAAGAACAGTGAATTTATCGCCGGGAGTGCCAGTTTGGATGATGTGAGAGCTTATGCCAAGGAGATGGTCGAGAAGGAGATTGAGAAGCACGCCGCTGATGGACTTGGGAGGGTGGATTATGCAAGTGCTTCTGGTGGCGCTATGGTGGTGAAGCATTCTGAAGCCTATCCAGGAGGAAGTGGGGGATTGTTTCAAAAGAGAAATGAGATCCATAAAGATGCTGAAAAGATGTTAAGACCGAGCTTTGGGGAGCCCGGGCAGTGTTTTCCCTTGAAAGGCAGCACCGGATTTGTTCAGATTAAATTGCGGACTGCAATCATTCCAGAGGCTATTACTTTGGAGCATGTTGCGAAGGTAACTATCAAATGGCTATAAGCTTCGTAAAGTATACACTTTCTGCCTTTAAATCTGTTTCTGATGTTGTTTTTGTTCAAACAAGTGTCATTTTTTTAATGCTATCATGACTTTAGTTTATAGCTGGAGCTGGAAAGAAGATTGAAAATATATCCCTTTGCTTTGAAACCTTAATTTCTATATTTTCTTTTGTTGATGGTTTGACCTTCATCAATAATGAGAAGAACTTGACAGACACTATTAGAATGACTTGCTCTATAATGTTTGATGTTTTGGAGGTTCATTTACCCTCATCAATTTGTTTGAATTTGGTTTTAGCAAATAATAGTTAGTTTTTATAGAACAGAAGTCACCTAGATGCAATCTTAGTTACCATAATATTATGGCGACTTGAGCTCTTGTTTCTCAAACCTATCCTTCCATGTTTGGCCACAACCCTGCAGTGGCTGGCTTCATCAATCTTTTTTTGATGTGATATGATCTGCATATGTTTTGTTTTTATGGTGGCTTTCCCATGGAGTGGCCATTTTTGTCCATTTGATGCGCATGACCATCTGTTATTGTGAGAAAATAATGTTTATAGACGAATTCTGGCTGGTATTCCAAAAGATGCTTCTCTTAATATACTTTGTTGTAGCTCTTATGGAGTTTGGGACAATTGTAGCGGCATCTGGTTGAATGGATTTGTCTATTATTGTGATTTTGACTAGAGTCATCTTTTTTTATATTGCCATAGTTTTTGCGAATCAATCTTGTCCACTCTTTAATGGCTTTGTTGTCATTTAGTTTGTATAATTTGTTATAGTTGGTGGAAGATTTTTGTTGGTAATTATACTGGTATGATTCTCTTGTGATCTGTTTTTAGTAAATGTATTACAATTTGTGATCAATTTGGCAGAGCATTGCATACGATAGTTCAAGCGCACCAAAGGACTGCAGGGTGTCTGGATGGCTTCAAGGAGACGGTGGCTTTAGATCAGAAGTGAATGCTGAGAAAATGTTGCTGGTCGGAGAGTTTACTTACGACCTGGAGAAGAGCAACGCTCAGACCTTTGGGGTGGATGAAGCAGCCAAGTGGGGCGTGATAGACACTGTCAGATTTGATTTCTCATCCAACCACGGAAGCCCATCGCATACATGCATATATCGCTTGAGGGTGCACGGCCACGAACCCAAGTCTGTTTTGATGCGTCACTAGAGTCTTGATTGATGCAGCCTCTGCAATGTAGTAGTTTTGATTGTTTATTCAGACTTCACACTTGGGACTCTTACCGCCAATCTCTCTTTTCCTTGGAGACTGTAATGTTAATAGCAGAATGAGCAACATGGATTTGAGTTGTCTTATTTTAAGTTGGCCGGGCTCGATCCAAGCGTTAAAGATAAGATTTTGAGATAATGTTTGAGGCTTGTGTGCTTGTTTGTGTACAGGGTCGAGGCGTGGAGGAGGAAGGAGTTATGGAAGAGTGGAGCCAAGAACACGACCCATTCCTGTTGCTGTTTTTAAGGAACCTTGCTGTCGGAGGCTGCGGAGCTTGACCAAATTATTGGGTATGTACTTCCACTCCCCAATCCCATTACTTGGATTTTGTTTGAGTTTCTTGTTTATATATTCTTGGGACTGACTTTTCTCTCTTTTCCTTTTCGTCAACGATGCAAATGAAGTGCCAAAACCATCATTATTTTTACAACTTCTTTCCTGACGGTGACATTGTACTTCGTGCAGGCCCACACGTGGGGGGTCAACTTTCCGATGAGAGCTCACTTCTTTCTGCCTGCTGCTGCGCGGAGCCCGAAACTCACAAGACCCAGGCCTTCGTCGTCGTAGCTCCAACAAGGAACACAACTGACGAATCGCGTCTCGAGTTCTGAGGAGACAACTTCCCTTTTTGACCGTTTCATTTCAGTTTCCCGGAAATGCTTTCTTATTTTCCCCAGAAATTTGACAGACCAGATGCTCGTCCCACGTAAATTTTCTTATCTTTTTCATATTTCTATTCCTCGCTGACCCCTTTTCCGAGATTCTGATGTGTTTTCTTTGGTTCTCGGAAGCGCCAGTTTCTTTTTTTCTCGGACCATTCCCTTGCATATCAGACAGGTTGCTCCTCCATTTTTGAGGTCCGTTTCTTCCCACTTTTCCATGATTCTGCCCGCAAATGTAGTATTTTGAAACGTTTCCTTTCTTATATATACCACTCACTCCTTGTGATATTTGACTTTCTTCAGAATTCTAGCCTGTCATCCCTCTGTTCTCTGGTTTCCAACTTTTCTTCTTCGTTCAAGATAATTCAATCCCCCTTGCTCCGGTCGATTTCTCCTTTTTTTGCCTTTTCTTTTCAGCCTTTTCCCTTTCGCTCTTTTCCTGATCTGCTTCCGTTACATGTTCGATTACCCACTGACACTTTTGAAGAATTTCGCTTCAATCTCTCGGTGCAAGAACTGAAGTCCTTGATCCTTCGAAGGTTTGTTATTTTTGAATCGGAGAAACCGATGAGAACATTGTAGTTTCAACCATGACTTTAAGAACCCAAGATCGGGGAAAGAAGGTAACTTATTATTCTGTGGTTGGTTTCTCAAAATGTTAACTAGTCACGAAGAAGGATGGTGTATTTGATATTTACTTTACTGTCATCTGCAGTCTTTCATTCAGAAAATTTTGTATTTTTCTGACAGAAGCGAAAACAAAACGAGAGGAGGTTTCCGTGATTCTTCTGGTGAGCTAAACACTGCTTCATTGACAGAAATCATTGCTATTGTCATTTTTCTGTGTAATATTATTTGTGGTGTTGTTAGCAGATAGAAAATGGAGGAAATGGTTGAATTTATCGTATAATGGAGAACATATTCACGTCTCGACTTTTAAGCTAGTTTTAGAAAAAAAGGCAACCCCTTTAATTCTCTGCACTATCTTTCCCTTACGAGCCACGTGAGGAAAGAAAGCGACTTTCTCCAACTTTCAAAACTGAAAAATGCTGATTCAATCTCAAGTATCTACCTTTTTTTCTCTTCGCTATGTAACTATGTTCATGCATATCGAAGCTTATATTTCCATACACGACCATTCTTTTATCTCAATCTTCTGTCCTGGTTTTTTTAGGATTAGTCCCCACATTCTATCTCCTACTTATTGCTTCGCTTGTCCACATAGAATTTCAGTCTGATTCGAGAGCAGAAACATCACTTTTGAGTTCGTCAGAACCTCCAATGCCTCCGGGCCAGCGTGTTCAGCCTCTGAGGTACTTTCAGCGTGATTTCTCTCTCGCATTTCTACTTTTTGTGCTGTCTTTAGCATGCATCATTTGATTATCTCTTCATTTCTTTCTCTATTGTAACACTGATTTCCATAGTTCGTATTGAATCGCTCTTTCTGTCCTGTTGTTCTGTAGTGTGTTTGTGGCAACATGGAATGTTGGGGGAAAGTCTCCTCGAGTCGGCATTAACCTTGACGATTTCCTTCAGCTTGATCATTCTTCAGATATGTATGTTTTGGGGTATGTTACTCTACCCTTTTCTTCCTCTCTTTTTTTGCTAAATAATCTTCCTTGTCTTATATACAATTCATATTATTCACAATCCAGCCGATGTTGACTGACATTGTTTATTTTTATTCAGATTTCAGGAAATTGTGCCTTTAAATGCTGGGAATGTACTTGTTCTTGAAGACAATGAGCCCGCTTCTAGGTGGTTAGCTTCGATAAATCAATCACTGAACAAACAAGTTAACATGAACTCAAGAAGCCCAAGGCTTGGAGGTTCACTTTTCTTTCCAAAGCCTTCTCTTAAGAGCATAAGCAAAACTTTTCGGACAGAAAGTATGAGGCAATTGAAGAGTTGTAATTGCACGCCGTATGAACTCGAGCGGAAGCGCAGCAAAGATCTCTGGTTCCGATGTCAGACGTCTCCCCCCGAAGACAATGTTTCTTCAGAAGAAGATGATGACGAATCGACGGCATTTGATGCATCTGAAATTTCAATTCAACAGAATGCAAACCAGATGAAGTACAGTCTTGTAGCCTGCAAACAAATGGTTGGGATTTTTGTTACTATTTGGATGAAGAAAGAGCTTGTCCCTCATATTAGCCATTTGCGGATCTCTTGTGTCAGCCGTGGAATCATGGGATGCCTCGGAAATAAGGTACATATCAAATTTCTATGTGTAAAAATTAGAAACTTCGATCATCCAAAATTGCATCATTCTGCTGAGTTTGCCTGACAGAGAAAAATAATAATAATGCAGGGGTGTATTTCTGTGAGTATGTTGTTTCACCAGACGAGCTTTTGCTTCATCTGCAGCCACTTGGCTTCCGGGGAAAAGGAAGGCGATGAGCTCAGGAGAAACTTGGACGTCATAGAGATTCTCAAAAACACTCAATTTTCAAAAAGCCGCAGAACTGCTTGTAGTAGGATGCCTGAAAAAATAGTCAAACACGAGTAAGCAGCTTGTTGATGAATCCTTCGATCATTAAAGTTTGTGCGTCTCTAACTTTGTTCGATTGCAAACACGAGTCTAGTCGGGTCATATGGCTTGGGGATTTGAATTATCGGATTGCGTTGAGCTTCCCCGAAACGCGAAGATTGATGGAGGAAAACCACTGGGAAGAGCTTCTTAACAAAGATCAGGTGCATACAATGATTTGCAATGATTAGAATGAAAATAGTTAGGTGGTGGCTGATTATCTGGTTTTGCAGCTAAGAACGGAGATGGAGGCTGAGAGAGTTTTTGCAGGATGGAAAGAAGGAAATATCTATTTTGCGCCAACATATAAGTACTATTACAACTCGGATTCATATGCTGCCGATGTGCAAAAGTCGAAGAAATATCGACGAACTCCAGCTTGGTACGTAGAAAACATAAATATATGTTCAATGTTGTTAATTTGGATGTTTTTGGTATTGAATTTTGTGT
Organism: Begonia fuchsioides; assembly: GCA_003255005.1. NCBI lineage: Eukaryota > Viridiplantae > Streptophyta > Magnoliopsida > Cucurbitales > Begoniaceae > Begonia > Begonia fuchsioides. The sequence continues at coordinate 67,600 of QAOC01019849.1, forward strand.
CGAATTGCAGGTGTGATAGAATCCTATGGCACGGAAATGGCATTCGCCAAATCTCGTACGAAAGAGGGGAATCTCGCTTCTCGGATCATCGGCCGGTGTGTGCTACGTTTTCGGTGGATGTCGTTCTTGACTTTCAAACGGGATTGTCGAGAAATAATGCGAAAATAGCAATAGAAGAACTCTTGCATGGCGCATGAAGACAGATAGCGATGCATGCATGCAGTAGAATGGCGCATGTGGAAAAACACGCGTTGAGGACCCTCGCCACCTTTCCAAACGTGAGACCTGCGGCTAAACCATGGTTATTTGACTATGGTTCCGCTGTTGTTTGTCTTTCTCCTGAGAGCCGCGATTCTCTGCCACCATATATACTCTCCTCTTTCTTATTGTGGATGGCAGACGGGACCAGTAAGTTCGCCTTTTTCCTCTGCCTTCGTTCTCCCTCTTCTGTTCTTTTTTCTTCGCCAATTCTGTGCGTGGATCTACGGAAAATCTTCTTATAAACCGGGTTAGATTAGATTTTGATTTCCGAGGAGACCCGATTCCTGTTTCTGCCTCGAGTAGTTGAATATAAAGTAGCTTTTGGTTAGAGGATTCTGGTGCTTTGTGAAAAAATTAAGGCAGACTGGAAATAGCGTAGCTTGCACGAAGAATCCCAGCTTCGTTGAAGTTAATACCCTTTTTCGTCCGTGTTTGCTTTTGCAGCGTCCATAAAAAACTGTCTGAGTTTTTTTGTTGTATTAATTGATACACGGGTCTTCTTTATGATCACGGGAAACCGAAGTTTTCTTGTTGTAACTTTTTCCTTAGCCTTTAATGGCGGCTGCCTTGTGTTGCCGTCTTTTTGTTAGCTCTACTTTCACGCTATTCCGTGATTAAAATCAAGTTCAGGTACCATAACAGCCGGCGTTGCTTGTGCATGTAATTTCTTCATTTATTGGGCGGTTTTCTTGCTCTATTTGTTTCATCTAATTGATCTTATGAGTTTCTGCCTTTGTTGATGAATCTGAAGCTTTACGCGTACATTGCATCTGGTTTTTCGTTCTGGGATTTTATTGCGAATTGAATTCTCATCTCATTTTACTTGCTTACCAGGGGGAAATTGATTGAAGATTGAGACGCATACTTGAGGCTGGAGTCTGAATCGGGACGAATCCATTGATTTATAGTCGACCAAAGTGTTTATGGATTCTGCGATGAGCTCTTTTGGAATATTTGAGGAAGCTGGATTCGGGAGCAATCTGGAGTTTCTGTCTGAACCTCCAGCCCAAGAACAGGATATGGGGGAGGATGATTACAGCGACGAAGAGATCGAGATCGGGGAGCTGGAGAGAAGAATGTGGAGAGATCGAATCCTACTGAAGCGACTCAAAGAACAAAGCAAGGAACCACAAGGGCTGCACAGCTCGAAGAAGAGTCAATCGCAAGAGCAAGCTCGGAGGAAGAAGATGTCGAGAGCGCAAGATGGGATCTTGAAATACATGTTGAAAATGATGGAAGTGTGTAAAGCTCAAGGATTTGTGTACGGAATAATCCCCGAGAAGGGAAAGCCGGTGAGCGGAGCTTCCGACAATCTCCGAGCTTGGTGGAAGGAAAAAGTTCGATTCGACCGGAACGCCCCGGCCGCCATTTCTAAATATCAGGCAAACCATATTAATGGCTTCGGTGCCGAGAGTTATACGCCTCACACTTTGCAAGAGCTGCAGGATACTACTCTTGGGTCGCTTTTATCGGCTCTGATGCAGCATTGTGATCCTCCCCAGAGGCGGTTTCCGTTGGAGAAAGGCGTTCCCCCTCCGTGGTGGCCCACTGGGCGGGAGCCATGGTGGGACGAGTTGGGATTTCCGCACGATCATGGTCCGCCACCCTACAAGAAGCCGCATGATCTGAAGAAAGCGTGGAAAGTCAGTGTTTTAACGGCTGTGATCAAGCACATGTTCCCCGATGTTGCGAAGATTCGGAAGCTCGTTCATCAGTCCAAGTGTTTGCAGGACAAAATGACCGCCAAGGAAAGTGCCACATGGCTGGCCATCGTGAACCGGGAGGACGATTTGGCCCGCAAGTTATATCCTGATCTGTGTCCGCCGTCGATGGCTGGTGCGCACGATTCTTTCATGGCCTGTGAATCGAACGATTATGATGTTGAAGGAATTGATGATGAGTCAACTGCTGAAGCAGAGGAGCACCAGCCCCTTGATTCGATCATAATGCCTGGATTGGCTTCAAAAATTAAAGGAGAGCCCGTGGAGAACAGTTTTGATATGATCCAAAAGAGGAAGCAGCCGATGATCATCGAGACAAATCTGATGCTGGATCGCAAGATATTTACTTGCGAGCATAGTAAATGCCCTTACGGTGATTATCGTCTCGGCTTTCTCGATATTACTTCACGGAACAATCACCAACTCAACTGCCCGTTTCGGAGTAATTCGATGAATTTTCAGACGAACAATGTTAGATCCATGCCAGTTTCTCTGCCATTGAATCAGACTCCACCCTTCCATGCCTCGGGCCTCAACCTGCCCGAGGATGGACAAAAGATGATCGCAGATTTGATGACTGTCTACGATTGTAACACCCAACGAATCAAAAACTCAAATCCGGGGAATCTCGAAGAAATGGAGCAAGAATTTGGTTTGCAGGTGGAAGGCGAATTGTATAGTTTTGGAACAAACGGATCTCAAGAAACAGACATCCCAGACAGTGTGAGCAGGATATTTACTAGCAATGTGAACGATGACATTGTCGATTTTGGGTTCGAGTCTCCATACACCCTGTCACCAGTTGATTATCCGGTTGATCCCTCGTTGCTGAAGCAAGACATCCCGTTGTGGTACCTTTGATCCTCCGCGACAGCTTTTGCCACCGAGTTTGTCTGGTTTGTGGCTAGTTTTAGTGGTTCGGCCGAGAATTATAGTTTCTTACGTATGAATTGTAGAGCTTAAAGGGTTTAAGGTACTGATTAAACCAATAAAACGAACATGTTGTGGACCTGGTCTGCTACTGAGGTTGTATTTTCTACGATATGTAATGTTTGGATGGACAAACATTTATGAAAAGTAACGAAGAACATCGGATATCTCGTGCGTGGTTCGGTCAGAGGATGTTCGATGGGAAAACAAGACATTTATGATGGCGGGTAACACTGAATTTCGTAAAACAATGCTGAGAGAGATTCAAGATGGACGAAGAGAGGAGAGGAGAGCATCTTGGAGAGAGCTGTCTCTTTGCATCGCTGCTTTGAACTCTTCAAACGTGACCTTCCCGTCGCTGTTGGCATCCATCACATCGAATATTTCATCCAACTTTCCCGGCTCCGTGATGTCCACCGGAAGGCAATTCTCCGGCAACGCCTGCACGTAAAAGCTACCGTTATTTCTCCTCAGATTAACCTAAAGGTACTGTCAGGTCGGAGATTACGCTTAGCATGGATGCCACTTCTTCCTTTGTTATGCAACCCGACCGATCTTCATCGTACATCTAGAGACAAAATACAAAGGTAGGATCAATCTCGAATGTTTTTATCTCTCCGGCGAGAAGTACGAGGAGAAACCTGGAAGCATAGGCGAAGAGCATCGTCTCCTCGCGAGCTCCTGAGGCTCGAGAAGCCGCACAGCATTTCTCGCATGTCGACCGTTCCATCGCGATTATCGTCGAACAGGTCAAATATTCGATGCGCGAGAGGGATGAGCGACCCCATGTTCATTGCCTGCAGAACTTGCTCAAATTCAGAAAGAGTGGCGTTGTCCCCATTTGAGCATCTGCAGAAGACGCATGGCGATTTCCGTTAAAATTATCCAATCATAAAACTGAGAATGCTTTCTCCGCAAAGAGAGCTCACATTTTCTTGAAATGAAGTCGGAGATTCTCGATCTCGTCCGAGGACAGATCCCTGGAGCCCAGAAGAGATTTGAGCTTCTTGGTTCTGAGAAAAACAGTGCTGCTCCAAACGCTGGCGAAGGCAGCGGCGCGGAGCTTGCGTCGGGCGTTGAAACTCTGGAGGCGGGAGACAACCTCGGTGTCAATGGGGTCCTGCTTGGTTGCATTCCCCATCACCCATGGATGAAGAAGAAGCTGCGTCACAGTGAGACAATCTTTGAGCCATTTTCTCAAGCATTCACTAGAATTTAGAGCCAGAGAGTGCGGAGAGCGAGATATGGACCTCTTGGGCAGTTGGTCTTCGTTGAGGATCAACGGTGAGCAGGCTCGAAATCAACTCCTTGGCCGAAGAAGAAATGGTCTTCCAGGTCTTTTCGTAGAAACTGAAGTCTCCCTGAAATCATTGTAATCGGTCAAAAACAAAGAGTGGTCTTTCTAGCATTGGCATCTAAGAGTAGAACACTCACATGTTAGGAGAATATTTCGATATAAAACTAAAAAAAACATGCCTCAATTATTGAGACAAATTGACTTACAGCCATTATCATTTGCTGTTTCTGCTTGTTGGACTGCGCAACAAATGGTGGGTACCTGCGAAAACTCCTCGTTGTTAAGCTAAACTACTCTAAACTAATCATGGAGGTAGAAGAAGAAGAAGAAGAAGAAGAAGAAGAAGAAGAAGATTGGGCAAAAATCATGGCTACCCGGACAGAAGAATGTAGAGAATGACGCCCAGAGACCACATGTCAGACTTGGAGGAGATGGGGGATTGAGAAAGCGCTTCTGGGGAGACGTAATCGACGGATCCAAACAAGCCGATTATTGGGTTGCTGAATTCCTCAACGCTGCTCAACCCAAAGTCCATGATCTTCAATGGCGAATCCACCGATTTGTTCAGAAACAAGCAGTTCTCTGGCTTCAAGTCTCTGTGAACTATGTCGTTTTCATGGATCGCCTTCAATCCATTTGTTATTTGTCTCACCACCATTGCAGCTTCCGCCTCTCCGTATCTGAAAGCAACAAAAAAAAATGAAAACTAGGGTTTGATCTGCTTCGCCTTACAAGGGGATAGTACCGGTCCTGAGCTACGATTCTGTCGAAAAGCTCGCCGCCGGAGCATAGCTGAAGAACCAGATGAACTCCGTTTGAATCCTCGTAGACGTCGTAGAGGTCGATGACATTTTCATGGGGAGAGACTTTCTCCACGATCTTCCTCATCGCCACAATCTCATTAGCCACCAAGGCGTCGCAGACCAGCGCCTGCTTCCGGGAGCTCGCCGGCTGGCTCCGCGGCCCCATTCTTCTCAGAGTCTTGATGGCCACCTCCGTCCTCTCGCTGCTTGATTTCCTGGTTCCTTTTCTCACCACCGAGAACCCGCCTCTCCCTAACACCTCTGAAATTTCGTACTCGTCCGTCAGTTTTCTGGGGTCCCCTCCCATGGCGAAAACCCAGAGAGAATCTGGAGAGCTGAGGGGGAGGAATAAAAAGAAGCAGAAAGAGACAGATGGGCAGGGCTCAATGTCACAATGAAGTTTAGATAGAGATTGACATTTGGTTAAACTCGGGGTGGATGGTGGAGCAGCGATGGAGAATATTTTTGTGGGATTAAAAAAAAGACAAGAATTGGTTGCAGGGAATAGAAAAATGGAGGGGACAAGAATAAAACCCGACATTTTAGCAGCTCTGCTTCTCTAGTACAGTGTTCCTCGGCTGTTTCATTTCATGGCTATGGCGACACCAGCTCTGGGTTCGTCGCCATAGCCGACTGCTACTTAAGAAGCATTCACCCTAAACAAAGCTTCTTCCGGTTGACGCCATGGCCATAATCAGATTTACTTCTTCAAATTCACAGCTTGGATGCTTTTGAAAACGAGAGATTTTAAAATGGTTGAGTCCTTGTCATTAGGTGGTGACCTTTTTATAAATTATGTTTTGGAAACTGTGTCGTCAGCTCGAAGATGTTCCATGGCCATGGCAGGAGCTCACCCTCCGGCCTCCAGCTCCGGGGTTGTCTGGATCTCAGCCAGCTCAGCGATCCCAACCCATGGTTGTCGCCAAGTTCATCAGTGGCTTCACAGAGGGCCCTGTCGTCAGCAAACAAGGTAGTTAAACCAGAAGTGGGGGTTGGTCAGCATTATTACACGGATAATGCTGTTCATATCTTGCAACGAATTAAGAATGTGAAAGAGCAGATTTTCTGAGAAATAGGATTTCTTTAGTCAACAGCCTATCAACCTTGGAAAATGAGGGAAGGATGAGCTCGAAATTGATTTTGATTTGGTACCCAGAAGTGGCATCCTATGATTTGCTCATTCGGGTGTCTGAAAATGGCTCCAAGATTGAATTTTTAGAGCGGCGGTAGATAGGTGGGTGCTCCCTCTCTCTCTCTCTCTCTCTCCACCATCAATTTCGCATCGAGTGTAGATTAGACAGCGATCAGGTCTTTTCTTTTCAGTAGTTATTGCTGTTACCACCGGGGGTTAAAAAAGATGGAGTCTTTTCGTTCAACTTGAGACGCCTGGGCAGGCATTAAAATATGATAATCCATGGAGAAACACAGGTTCTAGAGAGGGGAGGAATTCTTCTTCGTCTTCCCGGCCTGCATTGAATTTGGAATTGGGGACGTCTGACTCTCGAATTTCTCCAATTGTTTATGGCTTTTTGTTGAATGCATCGTTGAGGACTTGTTTTGCTGTCGCCACTCCATACGTCTGTCTCTTCCCCTCTACTTTTCCTCTTGCGTTCTTGCTATGGCCGGCTTCTCTCTCTAGAATGGGTTTGACTTCTCGCGCCTGTACGCCCCTTTCTCCTCCATCTCCCTCGCCATCTCCAACACGTTTCCTCTACGCCCACTGCCCCATAAGAGCATCGCCGAACCATTTCCCGACCCGGGGGTTCTTCCCTTTTGTTCTTTCCTTCTCTGTCTCTTGACGCAGCTTCGGAGGGCGACCCGGTCCCTTTTATCTTCGATTTGTTGCTTGCCCACTGCTGTCCTGGTCGAGATTTGATTTCTCAGACTCTTCTTCTTCTTCTTCTTCCGTTTCTGTTGATTTTGTTGCCTTTTTTATGCAATTGTTGGGAGTTGATCTGCGCCGTGAAAGAGGTTTCTGGGTCCTCAGATCATGACCTCGAAACGGCCCCTTTTGATTCCGTCTCCAAAAACTCCGAGCACCCTAGACCCTTCTCCCTTTCTTACCTATCACGATTTACTCAAACCCAATTCTGGAAATTCCGGCTCCTTTTCCGGCATGGATTTTAGGAATCCGGGCGACGGCTTTTCAAATGTTGAGCTAACTTATCAGTCTTCCTCCCTTAAAAGCGTCTCGTCGTTACAATCGAGGACGTCCGGCGGCAATTCAATTCGGGAAGTGAGTGTTGGCGAGTTGGGATCGAAGCCTGTGCGTTTCGGATCGAGGCGGGCTGAATCTGAAGCTCTTAGCAACTCCCAGAAGGAGATCAACGATGAAGATGCTAGACTGGTTCATATAAACGATCCTGGAAAAACAAATGAAAGGTTCAACATAGCTAGAAATTCCATTCGCACTGCCAAGTATTCGGTGATAACTTTCTTGCCCAGAAATCTCTTTGAACAGTTTCATAGAATTGCCTACATATATTTTCTCGTCATTGCGGTGCTTAATCAGCTCCCTCAGCTCGCCGTCTTTGGCCGGGGAGTCTCGATTCTCCCGCTGGCCTTTGTTCTTCTAGTTACCGCAGTCAAGGATGCTTTTGAGGATTGGAGGAGACACCGTTCGGACCGAACGGAGAATAATCGTTTAGCTTCTGTTTTGATTAATGGTCAGTTTCAACCCAAGAAATTTAGGGATATTCGAGTTGGTGAAATCATCAAGCTTTACGCAAACGAAACGATTCCTTGCGACATGGTTTTACTCTCTACTAGCGATCCTACGGGGGTCTCATACGTGCAGACCATCAATTTGGACGGAGAATCAAATCTAAAGACGCGATACGCAAAGCAAGAGACTTTGTCGATGATTTCCGAGGAGAAGATCAGTGGGTTGATAAAATGTGAGAAGCCAAACAGGAACATCTATGGGTTTCAGGCTAATATGGAAATTGATGGAAAGAGACTTTCCCTCGGCCCTTCGAACATCGTCCTTCGAGGATGTGAAATCAAGAACACAAGTTGGGTACTCGGCGTTTCTGTCTACTGCGGCCGTGAGACCAAAGTTATGCTCAACAGCTCCGGAGCTCCTTCTAAGAGGAGTCGGCTCGAGACTCGTATGAACTTTGAAATCATTCTTCTCTCGTTTTTTCTCATCGTATTGTGTGTGGTTATCTCCGCTTGTGCTGCCGTCTGGTTTGTGAGAAAGGGAGATGATCTGGACACACTGCCATACTTTCGAAAGGAGGATTTTTCAGAGGGAACACCCAAAAATTACAACTTTTATGGCTGGGGATTAGAGACACTGTTCGTGTTCCTCATGTGCGTCATAGTTTTCCAGATTATGATTCCCATTTCCTTGTACATTTCTATGGAGCTTGTCCGGGTTGGTCAGGCATATTTCATGATCAATGATTCGGAAATGTACGACGAAGCTTCGAATGCGACATTTCAATGCCGGGCACTGAACATTAATGAAGATTTAGGACAGATTGGGTATGTCTTTTCAGACAAAACTGGTACACTAACTGAGAACAAGATGGAATTTCAAAGTGCAAGCATTTGGGGAGTTGATTACAGAGGAGACAGAGGCAACGATGCAAGTTCCTGTGAATTCATCAACGACGATTTAGTTCGAGGTAGAGCCAGTCTTTCCTTAAAACAATGAATTGGATTGTTTTATTTTAATATCCCTTCTAAGATTAATTTTTGATCTTATAGTGGACGGAAAGGTCATACGGTCGATAGCTAGGGTGAAGGTTGATCCCGAGCTCTTACAGTTGCTGAAAAGTCGAAAGAACACAAAGGAAAGAGAGCATATTTATGATTTCTTCCTGGCATTGGCTGCATGCAATACCATAGTTCCACTCATTCAAGAGACTTCCGATTCCTCGGTGAGGTCAATCAACTATCAAGGAGAGTCTCCAGACGAACAGGCCTTGGTTTATGCTGCAGCCGCCTACGGTTTCATGCTCATTGAACGAACTTCCGGCCACATAGTAATTAATATCCAGGGACAAAACATGAGGTAATTGGAGATTGTGTTTGTCAATTACCTTGTGATTCTCAATTTAAATGAAAAAGATGGATTATTAACGAATTTAGAAGGATCTTATTTGTTGGATTGGTGAAAAGGAAATTGAGTTGTACTTTCGTTTTGTTGCATGCAGGTTCAATGTTTTGGGTTTGCATGAATTCGACAGTGACCGGAAACGAATGTCTGTCATTTTGGGTTGCCCAGACAACACCTTTAAGGTTTTCGTAAAAGGCGCTGACTCCGCTATGTTCAAAGTGATAGACAAATCTTCGAGCCGAGAAATTAGAAGTGCAACCGATGCCCATCTTCACTCATATTCATCTCTAGGTTTGAGAACATTAGTTGTGGGAATGAAGGAGCTAAGCATCGCAGAATTCGAGCAATGGCAGGCTGCATTTGAAGAAGCAAGCACTGCTTTAATGGGCAGGGGTGGGTTTCTTCGCAAGGTGGCTACCTCTATCGAGAAAAATATCACCATTCTTGGAGCCTCCGGCATTGAAGATAAGCTTCAAAAAGGCGTACCAGAGGCCATAGAGTCACTTAGAACAGCTGGAATTAAAGTCTGGGTTTTGACCGGAGATAAGCAAGAAACTGCAATATCAATTGGCTACTCGTCGAAACTCCTTACGAGCAGGATGACTCAAATTATCATGAACAGCAATTCGAAAGAATCGTGTAGAAAGAGTTTAGATGATGCTGTTATTATGTCCAAGAAACTATCCGCCATGCCAGATGTAAAAAATGAGACTGGTGAAAGCATTGGAGCCTCTTCAACTTCAGTGGCTTTGATCATCGATGGTACCAGCCTGGTTTATATTCTGGATAGTGAACTTGAAGAACAGGTTAGAGTTGGGTACTTGTTTTATCCAAAGGGTGCACTCTTATTTTTATTTATTGATATAGCTAACTAGATTCCATTGTATTTTCCAGCTATTCCAATTGGCTAGCCATTGCTCAGTAGTGCTATGCTGCCGAGTAGCTCCTCTGCAAAAAGCCGGCATCGTGGCACTTGTCAAGAAGCGAACTTCTGAATTGACACTCGCCATTGGAGATGGTAATTATCCGTCTCTGCTCTCAACTTTAGTTGACAACTTGTTCGATTAATTCACTCAGACTTACAGTTGTGTGATGATCTTCAATCGCAGGTGCTAATGATGTCTCGATGATCCAAATGGCTGATGTTGGGGTTGGCATCAGCGGGCAAGAGGGTCGACAAGCCGTAATGGCATCCGATTTCGCGATGGGGCAGTTTAGATTCTTGGTTCCTCTACTATTGGTCCATGGCCATTGGAATTATCAGCGGATGGCCTACATGATTTTGTACAATTTTTACAGAAATGCAGTTTTTGTGCTTCTTTTGTTTTGGTGAGTCCTTGCTCCTCATAAGTTCCGATTGTGCATCAGTTGCGATGAGTTTTAATTATTGTCACATTTTTTGCAGGTATGTATTATTTACTAGTTTCTCTCTGACGACTGCTATTAATGAATGGAGCAGTATGCTATACTCGATTATCTACACGGCTATTCCTACAATTATTGTCGGGATTCTCGACAAGGATCTGAGCCGAATGACTCTTCTAAAGTACCCTCCACTTTACGGGGCCGGGCATCGACAAGAGAGCTACAACTCAAAACTGTTCTGGTTAACTATGATCGACACGGTCTGGCAAAGCATTGCGATTTTCTTCATCCCCCTCTTTGCATATTGGGGTAGCAACATTGACGTGGCGAGCATCGGGGATCTTTGGACAATTGGCGTCGTTATAGTGGTCAACTTACACTTGGCAATGGATGTTGTTAGATGGACTTGGATTACACATGCGGCTATTTGGGGGTCCATTGCAGCCACTTTCGTATGTGTTATGATCATCGATGCCATTCCTTGGCTTTTTGGATACTGGTAAGAACTCGTAAATTGGTCGAATACCCTTTTGTTTGTTTTGGTTTTTGGGCTGTTTTTGAAACAGAACCTCATCAGTAATGTAATAATGTCTGTGACTTTGACAGGGCTATTTTTCATGTTGCTGGCACAACCTTGTTCTGGCTTTGTTTGCTTTCTATGGTCGTGGCAGCGTTGCTTCCTCGGTTTGTTGTTAAGTGTGTTTGCCAGTATTACAGCCCATTCGATATCCAAATAGCGAGAGAAGCCGAGAGGTATGGAAATCTGAGGGAGAGTGGCGCTGTACAAATGGAGTTGCACCCTCTGCAGGGATGATAGAATTGAGTTGATTCCTTTTTTTTTTCATTTTTGTAAAGAATCCATTATTCTTTAGGCTGCTTCAGAGCATTTCTCTCTTGCTTGCCCAAATTTTCTCTATCCAAAGGATAGCTTTTTGTAAAGTGGTCTTTTTTTCATTCTCTGATTTTGTTACAGCTCTGAGATTTACAGTGTCTGAAACTAGTTTGTGGATTTGGGAAAGTATGAAAAGTTGAAGGCAGTGTAAGCTCCGATGGCGAGGAGGACGACGAGTGCAGCTCCGATGTTTATCAGCATCTGTTTGTTGTCTTCATCTTCGTCCTTCTTCGGCCTCTTAAGAATCTTCAGTTTCTGTTTGCTGTCCTTTTCCTTGTCTTTTTGCGCAGACAAAGGACATGAGTTTCATTATATTACACAAAGCATTTATGTTAGTGACAGTGTTATCACCTTTTTTTTCTGTGGATTCCGGCGTCTTCCCCGGAATCCCTTCCGTGGTTTTGTCTGTAAGCGTTTGCTTTTCTGGGCTTTCGTTTTCCTCCTTTCCGGTATTGAGCTTTTGGGACTCATCGGCAATGGCATCGGATAAACTCTCTTTGCTTTTCACTTCTTTTTCTGGATCCTTTTCTCTGCTTTCCATTTGCTTCTCTGCTATTTTCTCGGAAATCTCTGGTTTAGCTTTATGGCTGCTTTCTTCTGCGCGACCCACTTCTGGTTCTGGTTTGTGCTCACGTAGATTATCTTCCAATGGTGAAGAGGAAGAAGGCGGCGGGGCCTCCTTTTGACGCTTTGGATCCTCGTCTTCTGACGTCTGGCGTTCATTTTCCGGGAAAACCGAGGTTGGGGTTTGGTGGGGAGACTCTGCCTGGGAATGGTGACAGTAAGAAATCCATGTTGGAATCTACCATAGATTTTATCAGAAAGACAGCTGGGTGGAAGCAAAAAAGGTTTATCGAATCTGCTCCATCTGTTATTTCCAATTGGTCTCTCTCCATGAACCCTGATCGTCTGAGAAGAATGCACGCACGTGATTCTGATTTGCTCCTTCAAGAAACCTGCGTATTTCCATGAAAACAAAAAGTTTAAACAACATTCTGGATGATCCAGGTTCAGAACAAACACACGAAAGAGCAACCGGGAAGATGGAGAATCAAGAAATAAGCTTGGTCTTCTTCCTTCCACTCGGATTTGGGGTCGAAATCTTGGTACTTGGAGCGGGCGAGATGAATGGAAGGAACAGCGAATCTCCTCGCCATTGCCATTACTCTTTTTCTTTGTTTGAAAAGGACAGGGATAATCTTGGAGAAGAAAACGGTCATTATATGGCAGAGAGATTGCAGGTTTTCTTAAGAGAGAGACTATTCCTTTGTCTAAGGTTTGGTTTTGGTGGGATTTTCGTTTTCATTAGCTTCCATTCTGGGGAGGGATGGCTTCTTTCACATCCTTGACTTCGACGTTGCTTCGTCCTCAGAAGTTGCGAAACTGGGTCTTCGAATGTATCTCCATTGTTGCCAGGTTGAGAAACTTGAAGATATGGGTCTTCTGAAAAATATGGTTTTTGACAGGGAAACAGCCGAGGCCTTGCGACGACCACTTGGGTCAAAAGGGCTTCTTGGTTGGGCTGCCTTGCCTCCATTCACGAATAAAACCCCATTTCTACTTCACCCCAAAAACTTGGACGAGCTCACTACAGCGCTATGTGGCGGAGGGATCTTCTCCGGCTTAATCGCCCCTGGTTTCTGCTCTCTCGCCGCTCCTCTTCTTCCGTCTCCTCTGCCGTTGATTCAATGCTTCTCCGATCCCTCAAAGATCACTATCTTGAAGTCTCCTAAATGACTCCGCCTCCTGTATTCTCTCTCTTTCTATCTCCCTCGTTCTCTTTCTCTCTCTCTCCTAATCCACTGACTTCTTTTTTACTTTGAGCGCAGAAGGTGAGTCCTCCTTCCCCGTTTTCCATTATCAAAGGCTCTCTCGATGGTAATGGCCCCGTGCTCAGTCGCAGTTACGGAGATGAAGAAATCCGCATTTCCGCGTGCGGATGGCCAACTTCGTCGGCGGCGGCGCCGGTGAGGATGAAGCCGATGATGATATTAACCAGTTGTTTCTTCACGTGGATGTTTCCAAGCCGACGCAAGCTCATTCTTTACATTTTCTCTGCGGATTGTATCCTGCCGCTCTGGGGATTCATTCTGTTTCCATGAGGCCCAAGGAAGAATCCTCTGGAATCATCCTCCTTCCCTCTGCTTACACTGGCCCTACTTTTGGGTAAGTTTTTCTGAGAGTTTTCAACTATGAACCATGGAATATCATTTCTGATTCAATTTTTCAAAACACCCTTTTGCTCTTATCTCTAGCTCCTTTTTATATTGTAGAATAGATTAGAATTCCTGTCACTAAGGGGAAGAGGCGTTCGAACGGTAAGAGGAATGTGAACTCAATAGAGGGACACAAGAGACGTTCTCACGAATGCCACAATGTGTAAATATCTGGATTCTTAGATTGAGGTGGTGATTACCTCTAATTTCACAGTCATTCTCTCCCCTCGCTAGTTCTATCCATTTCAATTAATCTGCCTCTCCCTAGATTCCTCGAGGCAGTGGAGGTGAATCTTGCTGCACACGAATACTGGTCTTTTCATGAGCTCCATAAATTTAGTCTTTGGTTTTCTGATCGAGCAGTGTTTCGTCATGGAAAGCATCATTTAGATTTTCATTTGGAGCTCAAGTTGAGTGGGAGGTGAAAAGCACGAGCATGGCAATAAGCACGAGCATGGCAAGTGTAAGAGGTGAAAAGCATACAAATTGGGAGGATTAGAAAGATAGATGAGTGTACGGAGAGACAAAAAATAGAGGGAAGAACATTAATGATTTTCAGTGTCCAATGATTAGACTTTAGTCTATTCGATTAACTCTAAATCCTAAATCCTAAACCATAAACCATTAATCATTGAATCTTAGAACTTTGAACTCTAATCCTGGAACCCATAACTCTGGTACCTTGAACTCTGGACCCTGGAACTTGCATGAATGAACCTGTTTATTTGTCTTCTATTTTGTGATTTCTTATTTGAAGAACTTATTTACAAATAAAAAAATTACAATTTGTCTGCAAAAGCTCTGTTTTGGCTGCCAAGACAAGACCCTGGACTTGTGCTTTTTTGTTCCATCATTTTGGGCTGATTAGTGTATAGATTTGATTTGCTGATGTGTGCTGGATCCTTAATGTTTCACAATAATATTTTTGTTACGCATGCCCAAGTTCTTACTAATGCTACTGCTATTATGCAGAGATTTGGATGAAAAAATGAGAGATGGGTTCCACGATTACGTAGAAGAAAAGCGAGGAGTGAATGACAGCCTATTTCTGTTTCTCCGAGCGTGGCTGTATGTGAAAGATCATCGAAATCTTATGCGCTGGTTCAAATCGGTCGGCTTTTTCATCAACGAGCACAAGTCCGGCTAGGAGGATTGAGGCTTCCCCGGCTCACATGCAGGGGTCGAGTCTACATCAGAATGATAATACCGGTAAAGATCCAATTTTGTAAGACCATTCCTTAGCTTATATTGCGTTTGGATGGAACAAGTACGTGAAAATGGAGATAGTGTTGTAGAAAAAAGCTAAAATTTGTGGTGATTTGAAACTCTGTTATTTGTGGTGATCTTAAATTCGTTCAAATTGAGTTTCAATAAGTTTGCAGTTTTGATGCTTGGGCCTGGAAGAAATGCCGTTAATGGCAGCAGCAAGGACATAAGATCAGCCCATTTTCATTACAATCTGGGCATTCCTGGGAAGTTTTTCCGTCGATGGAGGAAAGTCTATGGCTTCCACGGCAGCTGAAACAGAGCACAAATCTTATCCCTCCGCATTCTCCACAAGGGCAGCCATTGGAGACGTCCATTGGCAGGCCTTGAAGCAGAGGTTTGAGCTTGTCTTGCTCGTGGAGATTCAGAACTTCTTCTGCTCCACCGATGAATCTGCCATTGATGAAAAGCTTCGGAGGGAGAAACTTGCCGCCCAAAGTTTGCCATAGCTCTTCCCTAAACTTTCTGTGTATCGAGACGTCTCTCTCAAAATACAGAACTTTGAAGCTCTGTAAAATGATTCTGATGCTGTTACAGTCCTCGAACGTCTTCCTGATTCCTCGGAGAGAAGTTGCATAGAGAATCACCGGCTCCCGGTGGACACTTTTCGGGGAAAACTAAAAGTGGGTTTTCTTTTTCCAATTCAATCATCGGAGATTTTAATGGCGGTTGCTCTTCCTTCTTCTTAAGATTCTCTTCCTGCATTGCCCACTCTCTTTCTTCTTCGTTCATTCTGATACAGTCAGTTACAGCTTGCTGAAACGCAGCCAGCAGTTTCGGGTCGAATAGGCTGCTGGAGTTTATTTCCGGCCGTCTGAACGATGAAATATCAATTTCCAATACCGGAGGTTCTCCTTCTTCATCGATCTCTGAAATGGTCGTCAGTTGAAATCTTTGTTTCAGTGTCTGTAACCCATTGTTCTCTATGTTGTCCTCCCGGCCGCGAGGGTCCATGGATTCATGAGGGAGGTCTCTGATTAGCTCTGAAACATTTCTAACATCTTGTTCGCGCTCAGCCGCTGACTCTTCTTCTTCATGGTCTTTGAGACATGAATTTTCTGTCCAAGAAAATGGCCGAAGAATCCGGTTCTGTTTCAGATGGGTCCTGGGTTTGATTGATTTGATCGTCTTCAGCAACTTCCCCTTCACCCCTTTCATCGCTGCACAAATTCTCCCCGACAGTTGGAACGAAATGATTGCCCTCGATCTTCTGAGGAACAAAAAATACCACCTTTGTCTTTCTAGAGAGAGGTGCAACGGCTAGAATGACGATTATGAAAATGGCGGATAATCAAAGTGCATTGATTGCAAAGTAACTGCAGCCTGCAGGGGAGAATAATCAACGAACAGAAAAGAACATTGATCTCGTCTACCCTTCACTAAAAAGTCTGATAATTTGTGTGAAACTATTGATCATTCAGTATTTTTAATTGGTTCAGAAGGTCGGAACGAAGAAGACGAGGCCACTTTCTGGGTAAACATGCACAAACTCAGGCAAAGAGACAGACTTTGCGAAGCTCATCAATGTCTTCCTCTGCCTGAAAGTCAACACGTGTACGTAAAACACGACATGCCTCAGAAGAGAAGGAAAAGTTTCGTACTTTTGAGAATATTTTCTAATAGACGACCGGCTTTCTCATACGCTTCGAAAGAAAGTGAGACACACGCGACTCTCGCGCTTATAACCTTTCATTTTGGCCGTCTCCCCCAAGCTTCTACCACCCGATTATTCTTCCGTTCAAATCCTCGTCTGATTCTTTTTTCTCCGCTGTTCTTGATTCTAATCGCGAAACCTTTGTTCGATTTTAGCTGACCTCCCTTGGAAATGGACATCAAGGACGCCGTACTTGTAGACGGACTGAGCTTTGAACAGAAGCATGGTAAAGATAGAGTTAGGGTCGCCAGGGTTTGGAGGTCGAAAGACGGAATCCATTTCGTTTCTGAATGGAGCGTCAGCATCAGCCTCCTCTCCGATTGCGTTGATTCTTATGTTCGCGATGATAATTCCGATATCGTCGCCACTGATACCATGAAGAACACTGTAATCACTTCATTCAAATGTTTCATTCAGATTTTCCTTCTCTACTTCCTTCTTTTCTCTGTGCACAAATATAAGATAGACCATTTGTTTTCCTTAGCTTTGACTTCTAGCGCACATCCTCTCTGATCGACCAGATTAAAAAAAAAACAAAATTTTGACTAGTTTTGTCGTTATTTCCTGCCTGGAATGAAAATTTCATTGCTGTTCTGTTTGATATTATTCGATGATACACTCCACGCTTGCCCAATCGAGCCCATTTCCTTCCTCAAGTATGCTGTGTGACTTCATCACCTCAGCGAGAGTTATGGCATCTAGCTCCAATCTAATGGCAATGACATTACGCAGCAAAATGGTTTTTTGATCGAGCTAACTTAATATTACTACCACCCATCCCTACGTTTTCTTTAATGATTTTGGCTGACTTGTGTTTAGGTTTATGTTAAAGCAAAAGAATGCGAGGAAAAGGTTTCAGTGGAGGAGTTTGCTATTGTTCTTGCTAAGCACTTCACATCTTATTATCAGCAGGTAAACGTGGGTCTGATTTTTCTCAGTCGCTAAAAGTAATCTAGTATTCTAGAATCCCCTGTAATTATTGCCTTTATTATTATTATTACTGATGCTTATGTGATTTGATTGGAAGCTTATAAAACCTGTTACGTACCTTTTAGGTGACTACCGCCATAATAAAGATCGTGGAAAAGCCATGGGATCGTGTCCACATTAATGGTGAACCACATAGACATGGTTAGTTGCACCATTATCGAAGAGTCCGAATGTTTTAAGTGTAAATGGAGATTTCTATCAAACAACATCACAGGAAGATAGTAACCCAAGGATCAACGTCTACCTGACCATAAAATTTTGGTCTGCTAATATTTAAGATTACAGTGTAGAAATTTGTTTTTTTTTTTTTTTACTTTTTCATCCCTATGAAAGGTTTTAAGCTTGGATCTGAAAAGCATACCACAGAAGTAATATTCAAGAAGTCCGGTGCATTGCAAGTGACATCGGGCATTGTTGGATTAGCTTTGATGAAGACAACAAAGGTAAGTAATTCCAAAAAAATTAATGATCATAATCTGCTCACTACATTCGTAGAAGTCAATTCTCCAAGTTTTTTCCTTTCTGAAATGGGGATCAGTGTCTAGATGTTTGGTGCTACAATCTTATCTTGGATGGGCACTGCTTCTATATGTTAGCTCGTGTTTTGATTTACTTGTTGATTGATTTTGCTTTGGAATGAGTAGTCAGGTTTTGAGGGGTTCATTAGAGATAAGTATACAGTTCTTCCTGAAACAAGAGAGAGAATCCTGGCTACTGAGGTCACGGCTTCATGGAGGTGTGAATTTTTACTGTTTACTAATTGAGAAGGGAGTATAGTCTTCACTCTACTGAATTACCTTGTAAATAATTGGTCATGTTTGAGTAAATCGATGCAGGTATGCATTCGGAACTCTCTCTAGTATCCGTGAATCTCCTCTTGACTTCACAAAAACATATACTGATGTGAAACAAGTTCTGGTCGACACATTTTATGGTCCTCCAAGAGAGGGAGTGTACAGCCCATCTGTTCAGAGCACCCTTTATCACATGGCCAGAACTGTGCTTGCTAGGTCCCATTCTTTCTCTTTGATTAATTATTCTTGAAGTTCTTTAGTAGTTCTTCGCCTGATTCGATCAGTTTTAGCTGTGAAGTTAGTAAATTTCTTCAATAGTTACCAAGCATATTTTGAATTTTCATTTCTATCTACATCATGGTAGAAATTTCTATTATTTGTTTTCAATTTTTATTTAATTATATGGTGTTTGTATCAGTTTCTTTTTCAAGTTCTCGTAATGAACTCTAGAGATAAGATATTTTAATAAATAATTTGGAAATATAGTTAATGTTCCACTTTTGTTTCAAAACTTTAGTTTTTGATATTATTCTAATAATTAGAAACAGTGTATTGTTGCTGATTTCTGTCATTAAATAATATACATTTGATCGTAACATAAAACTTCATGTTATACGAATAAAAAGATGTCGTTACTTATGCAAAAGCTTAAAGATCCATTCTTTGAAGCTATATTTTGAATTTACAACATGTATCGATACCTTTCATGTTTTATCAAAAACTGTCAGTGGTGTATGGAAGTAAAAATAAGTTTGTTTCAAAATTATGCAGTTTGTTCCATTGATTGTTGAAAAGTGATTAATTGTTTTATTAAGATTATTCATTTATATTCTTTTGGAAAATTAAACTAAAGATTGAGTACATAGTAATGAAATCACGCAACGCAAGAAGTATGATCATATGTTGTTTGCAGGTTTCCTATTGTATCAACAGTGCAGTTGAAAATGCCAAATCTCCACTTCTTACCTGTCAATATTTTATCGAAAAATTTGAATATTGTGAAGGTGAATTCTGAATTTGTTTCTGAATAATGGTGTCTGTAAGTTGATTTTACTCTCTTATTGTTTATCTGCATGCTCTATGAAGAGTTTCGAGCTCGAATTTATCTGAACCATTTTCTTATTTTTCGTAATGCATTCGTCATTGTTCAAATAACCAACACAATCCACCATTCTTATCTTCTTCATTAGTAGGCTGCGGAGGCATCGAACACTAAAGATATTCTTCACAAATAAATGATACTTGCCCATTTTTCACTAGCCTTGTAGCGTAACAGTAAATAGGATATTGATTAATCACAATGAATTGTGTTGATACTTAATTAGTTCGACTTTCATAAACATCGCGAATAACTCAAAAGTAGAAACTTTACTTTTTCGTGTATCATATGATTTGGCCGGGGTAAGGGAATCTTTAACGGACTATATTTGGGTTTTGTTTTGTAGTTTGAGGACGATGTTTACTTACCAACAGATGAACCACATGGCACAATTGAAGCCAATTTGAGCCGAATCAGTTCAAAGATGTGAAGCTGCTGTGGCTTGATCCTACTTGGTGTTCAATGTAAGAATGCTGCCTTTATATTGCGCATGAATATGTTCTGTGATGCCGTTGATTATACGTAGACTGAAATATTACTATGAAACATGTTTATGGAAAACACTGAACGTAGCTTTTGTCAGATCTCAGAAGTCATTTATTTGAATGTCCTTGCATTGAAGAATCCCAGTATGAATTTAGTGTAAAAGTAAGTTGTGGATAGAGTAAAGTAGGAGAGCTATCCTAGGGAAGCCTGAGCTCAGCTTGAAAATTGGGTTCAGGCTTCTGTCTCCAAAGGTTGTTGAAAGATGAGGACTGAACAATGATTGAATGCAACATCATTTGTAAATATCGAAAAAATCCAAATATTCTTGTTAACTTTCATGCCAGTCCTTTCTCTTTTTTGACTGGTCATCATCAATAGCTTTTGCCTTTACTCTCTCTCTCTCTCTCTCTCCTGTGGCTGGTTAGACCAGGAAACGTGACTGGGGAGAGAGTAATCAATAATGCAGTGATTATTGGGTGTTTGGAGATCCAAGAAATCCTTACTTTAATGCAAAAATTCACTTATAGTCTACAACATAGAGAATATATGGATTTAAGTGGGATGGTGGCTCTTGTTTTTTCATTCTGCAGTTTCCTTTCTTTTGCTAAAGACAGCAAAAGCTCTACCTGTGGAAACTATGTCTCCGTTATTCTCTCTCCACAGCTAAAGAGGGATGGAAGGTATTGGATTTCATGGAGAGGAACAAAAACTACTCTGGAAAGCTATAAAGAAGGTATTGACCCTTTTTAAAGCGTATGAAATTTGAATACTTTTGCTCGTTTATGGCCCTCAAAAGACTACAACAAGTGCTTTTGTCTGCTTTTCTTTTCCTCCTTACTGCAATCATTCTTAGATTGTGTTCTACGACTAAAGAAGCTTTAGCTCTTCGGGATGAGCATCACTCCCATTTCGATCTCCAAATGTAACTGATAATTGCAGCATCATCATCTTTTATGATTATATATACATAATTACTGTTTATAGTTCCTTTGATCATCTACACTGTCTGCATTTTCTGCTTCCATTAATGATCCTGTGTTTGATTCTTCATACTTGCCCTCAAAATACCAAACCATTGTCTGTTATATCTTGTTATAGATTTAGTTTGTATATTATGATTATCTTAATATAAAGTTGTCTTTCTGACCATAAAGTAAAGAATATCTTTGATGGTTAAAGCCATGGATGCTTCTTCTTCTTCTTCTTTCTTAATTTTAGATTTGCTTCCCTGTCCTTTATGTTCTATTTGCTGACAATCTTTAAGGATTGCATTTAAAATTGTCAACTTTGTTAGAATGATGGATGCCTCCTTAGTTTCAAGTTTGTCTCTGTCGTTTAAGAATTTAGAATCTTCAGTGCGTGGCAAAACCATCATCATATTGAACTTGCAGATAAAACAAACCCTCCATTCCTCCATTGCAGCCTGTATTTTTCTTGTTTGTTTTATACCTGTTTCCCCCCATCCATTTTCTTTCCTATCATGGGCTAAAAAAGTGAAGGAAATTAAAAAAACACACAAACAGTAGCTGATGATTTGTCACATCCTAAATTTGAGTCTTGCAAAATACTATTTTCAAGTCTACAGCTTGGAGAATCTCGTCATCTAACTTTTGATCTTCGTCGCCAGCTTCGACGGAGATGTTTAGGTCTAATGAGACAGATGAGCTCTTGTTCTCCTCCAGCTCACCGCCATTGATGTCTGGTTCTTCAATCTGAGAAGCTTTTTGACACTCTTTAGAAGTGGCAAAAGTGAAGCTTTCACAGCTGAGAATGACAATGGCGTTTCTGAGAGGAAAATTTTCTGAGTCAGGCAGACTCAAGCTTCCATTTTGCATCGCTTTCTTGATCCCCTTTCGGGACAAGTAATCAATCTGATCGAAATCTTCAATGAAAAACAATCTGTTCGGATTCTCGATCATCATTTCATTGAATCTCTGAAGAAAACTAGCTCCCATTTCATCTCTTCTCCTTTTGTTCATTGGGTCTCCTCTGCAATCTGGAAAACTGCTCACACCCATGGAGACGAAGCTGGTTTGAGATCCAAAAACCAGCTTGGCCAGTTCTCTACCCACTCTATCTTTCCCTTTTGAATCATCTCCCGAGAAGAAAAGCCAGCTTTCTTCTTTCTTCTCCCTCTGTTGAAGAATCACAGTTGCCAAGTCGAGAACCAGGTGTTTCTGCCATGGAACACTCTGCTCTATTGCGTCGGAGAGAACTCTCAAGTTCTCGGAATTCAATTCCCTGAGCTGATCGTGGTATTCACCGTCATCCAAGACGACTTCACTCGAAGAAGCTGAGTTTGGGCTGGAATTCGGGTTTGATAAGAAGTCTGGTTTTAGATCGTTTCTCTCTGCACTGGACTCTTTGATTTCGCAGTCCAAATAGCTGCTTGGAGACGCCCAGAACTGGTGTTCTTTTGTTGATTTTCTGGGTTGTCCGAGATTTGCTGCCCATGGATGCAAGCTCAAGTTGCATTCGAGAGATGAATTGGAAGAGAATTTCATTGTCTTTTCACTTTTGTCTCTGACATTTGCATTTTCCTGAACGGCCCCAGAATTTGAAATCATTCAATTTGAACAACATTTGTTTCAATCCAAATTCTGAACTGACAAACCTGTAAGCTGTAGGTGGTTCCTCTACTGTCTTCTCTGCACTTTTGCAGCCATGAAGGCAAGCTGGAGACAGTGGAGGGTGCCGGAGAGACAGCTTCTGTCCGACCAACAATCTCAGAAAAGTCCTTCCTGAAGCAAAGAACAAAAGTAGATGACTTAATTGAAGATGAGAATGAATTCTAGATGAATCATTTGAGTGAATTTCAATAGCAAAAGCACCTGTCGGGTTGCAGATTGAGTGTTAGGCTCAAGCTACCAAGTGGAAGAGGGAAAGGATGAAGCTCCCAAACAGTTTCCAATGAAGGGCGGCCATTTTTACATCTCGTATAAGTTTGAAAAGTTGCAGAACCCATTATCAGAACCCTTCCATTTCCACTCCCTAATCTCTTGATCTCCATTACTATCTGCTCGAGAGGACTGTAATGGCTTCTCTGTTCGGCGTAGTTCGACCAGAACTCAGACAGCCATTTGAGATCCCCCAAATACAGGATCATTCCTCTCTCTGTGGAGCTTTTCACGATGCATCGAAGCTCTGCTAGCTTCTGCTCGACCTCCTCTCTCGAATGGGTTGGCAGAGAAGAAAGAGGAAGGTTTATAAAACGAAGGTACTTTAACTCCTTGGGGACAGATCCTTTTTCGAATTTATCCATTAAACACTTGACTATTCCTTCAATGGTGGACAAACACTCTCCTACGATGACTGTGTTTCTCTTTTTCCTGCTCGATAGCTCTTCTAGAACGCTCATTACGTCTTCATTCCTGATAGAGACTCCAAACTGGGCAAAAGGGGATGAAGTTTGAGGGAAAACAAGAGGATTCGTGATTTCTTTTGGGGGTTGCGAAGAAATTTCAGAAGAAACAGTTTGTTCTACCCTGGACTTAACTTGGGTGCTAGCGAAACCAGCTTCTCTCATGACTCGGCTCACGCTCGGGTCGTCTAGAATAGAAATGATGAGATGCTCGACCTCGATTTTGAGAGCAAGAATGGGCTGCTGCTGGTTTTCAACGGATCCCCGGCGCTGATGAGCCTGGGCTCGTTTGAACGCAGCGACGAGGGCGTTGGAGAGAGAAGGCTTGGAGTAATGGGAGCCCAGAAGAGGGCTTGGAGAGGAGGAAGGAAGACGATTGAGAGCGACGTTGAAGCAAAGCTCCAAGGCTTTGCATTGCAGAGGGTGCGAATGGCAGTGCAAACAGGCCCTTCGCAAAAAGCCAGAGGGAGAAACGAGCATGGCGGTGGCGACGTGGAGAGGGGTAACCTGCGCGTGGCCTCGTCTTCTCGCGAGATGGATGGCTTGTTTTACTGTGGTCTCTGCTTCCGCTGTTAGAGCTTGTTGCAGAGTGCACATTGCTGTTCTCATCGTCTCTCTTTCTCTCTCACTCTAGGTAGGTTTTCTGAAGTTTTGGAGAGCGATGGCGACTTTATAGGAAGTGTTTCTGTGCCTTTCTTGTTTAAGACGAAAATTTCTTCCTTTCTCTCTCTAAGAAAGCTAGCGAAGACTGCGGAGTTGGACCTTTCTCTCTCTTCTGTAGAAAGTGTGTTCCACTGGATAAGTAAGTTAAATGGGAGTCTAATATTTGGATGGGATCTCAGTAGACTGAGTGGTCGACCTGGGTTTTGAAGCTTAGTGGAAGCATTAGCGTGAAATCCCAGAAAGATGGACGCCCGAGCGCCTTTCTTTTGCACCTCCCTCAGAGAAAGTGAGAGGACAAGTCTAAAGAAAGGGCGAGCGAGCTTTTGTTATGGAGAAGCGAAGAAAAATAGAGGGGAGGGAGAAAGATAAAGGGGAACGGGGAGGAGAGACAGAAAAAGATGACGGCGATTCAGATCGTCTTCTTCAACAGAAACGAAAGCGAACCAGTGATCTGGGTTTCCTCAATTGATCTTCGGCCAAGAAATCGTCATCTTTTCATTTCGTGATTGACTGATTGATGGATCCATCCATCTGAATGCTTCGCCTGGTATCGCCCCTCTCTCTCTCTCCTCTCTCTGGGTTTGGCTGAAAATCCGCCTGCAAGAATCCATGCATGCAGCTGCCAGCAAGAAGAAGCTAACTTGGGCGGGCTTCTGTTCAAAGCCCAAAGTGAGGCTTCAATGGTTCGGTTCAAAACCGAATCACTAGAATCAAATGCCCGGTCTCTCAAAAACCATAAAAACCAATCAAATACCAAACCCAACTAAATTTCTAATATCCATATAAATTTTGAAAACTTTCGAACTAAAATTACAAATTATAGACCTGAAACGGGGTTTGATTCAAATCATGTATGAAACCGAACCAATCAGTGCAATTTGGTTTCAACTGATCGAAACTTAGCTCGGAACCAATGCCGGGGTCCCCTCCGTCAAACATTGAACTGAAATGATAAATTATTGTCCTAAACTGAACCTACTATTTTGGGTACCAATTTAGTTAGGAAACCGAACCAAATCGAACCATTCACCTAGACTCAAAGTTTTGACAGCCATTTATGGACAAGACACCCATCGACTTGTACCGTTTAGGGCAACATTCATAAATATATCTTCATCTCCCATCTCCCATCCTCATATTCCTATCTTTCTTCAACGTCTTTGAAAACGTACATTAATGGTGAAACGTAATTTACAGAAGATGAAAAACGAGAAACCTTACTGAGAACAACTCGGAGACCAAGTCTCAAGAACAGTTGACATCTGCAGAAGAAAGACGGAGCAAGAGATCTAGAAATGCTCCGGCTATGAATTCATGGTTTTTCTCGCCATTGATGCTCAGATACCAGCTCAGCAGCTCTTCCAAGCAATCCCACTCTCTGATCTTGTTGTACTCGACCATCTCCTCCATGGACTGCAGAAAGTCGAGATACGGGTTCTCAGACTCCATGCCTATCACCAAGCTTTTCTCAAAGCCAAAGGGAAGACCCTTTTCTTCCTTTTCTTTCTCCGCCATCCCTAGAATGGAGTTCGTGTAGTTCGGTTCGAAGAATAGCCTCGCCGACCTGGCCTCGCGCACCACCATGTCCAGAGATTTCGGCTCGGAGCTATCGGAATCGGAGGAGAAGCTGGCGGAGGTCGAGGAGTTATCGGTTTCCATCCCGCCGGAAAACTGGTTGGAGAAAACGGAGTTAAGAGTTTTGAAGGTGGTATCGCCGGCTCGGAAGGAGAGGGTTCGAGGGTTGGTGCACGAAGCCCAGCGCCATTGGCGCCTTCCGGTGCCGGCTTCCTTGGTTCTGAAAACAGCCAGCAAGTTCATCTTCTTCCCCATATGATCCAATGGACTGCAACACAAGTTATGATCCGAGCATCGCTCTGACCACACAGAATGACAGAAAGACAGAGAGCGAAAGAGAGGTTAAAGAAGTTGGGTGAGAGAAATCGGGGCGAGATATTGGGGGTTTCAAGTTGCAGGTTCGAGGAATTTAATGTAAATCAATGCTCTCTCTCTCTCTCTCTCCCTCCCTCCCTCCATTGATCACCTTGCTCAGCAAACCCTGAAACCAATTGGCGGGAGATGGTCGAGTGGATACTCGGTCAACTAAAGAAACGACAAAACAAGCGTGTACTAATTCTAAATTATTGTCCAATTTCGGATGCGTGAACATAGCTTCAACACTAACACTAATAAGATATTCATCTCATTTGCGATTTTAGAATATGGTTTCGTGACACTTCTACAAATTCGAACAACTTTGAGACTTTTACGGACACAAGAATCACACCGAAGACGCCGAAAATGAAAGCAGCAGAATCCACATGATATAATAAATGGGGAACAGTTGAATTCTCCTTTCTTGTTCTAAGTTCGACATCCACGCGCATTGCACTGAACACAAATTACAGAGAAAGCAAAATCTTATGAAACTTTCATGGCGACTTTAATTGGACTGAATTATATAGAATTTGTGTCTTAACGATCATTTGAAAGTATATAACACACGTTGCACCCCCTACGAAAGACGGCTAATTGATTGAATTTAAAATAAACGGGAACCTTTTTAATCTTGAATATGATCAAGGGCACTAAAAACAAACGTTGAATTCATGAGATGATATTCATTTTGTATGATTATAATGCATGTGGGTGGTCCCTTGTGATCACATTTAATGGACCCCCATCTCATATTGCCATTAAATATCATCTTCTAAGCCCCAAAATTAGGTTAAAAAATATGTAATGGTAGGTCTAGTTTTAACATTCCTATGCCTATATTCCTTTCCATTTTAAATTTGATAAAATGGAATATATTTCAACAAATAACTCGAGCATTTTGGGCAATCGCATAGTACCCGACCTAATGCTTGAATGCTGAAACCGAGATCGACACCATTAAGTGTCGATCAAATTATCATTCTAGGTTGATAAGATGAAGAAGCTCGAAGCTTATTTCGAGTTACAAAACTCTATGAATATTATTCGAAGAAGAATGACAATAAATGGAGTAGACGAAGGCGCGCATCAAATGGGCGCACATGCTTCATTGACAACCTACATAATTTAATTCCAATTTATAACCGCCTTTTATTTGGACCTTATAAACAACTTCATCCATTATAACTATATTATATGCGAGAGGATTGCATAATTTATGGCTAATCATCCCTTTATTGTAGTTGATTCCCGAAGCACCATGCGACATGCGCGCATAAAATAAACACCTTTGCTCCGTATATCCCGCACCCACCCATCGTCGTGTTTCAACCCAGGTCTAATTCTAATACTCGTCGCACTAATTTAAAGAGTAATTTTATGTGAAAATCGCTCATCTCAACCGATAAACGATGTGAGATCGTGCACTCTTATTATCTGCTAAAATCAGTCGATATCTTATCAAAGCTAAATCTAGACCACCATGAACATTATCTTTGAAAAGCTTTCTCAAAGCTCTATTAAACACCCTCTTGATCATCATAGTTAAAACTAGTTGCTCAAGTCCCAAATACCAAATTGGTCAAGCCTACCAAAATAAGGGTCTTTACTTCACATATCACAACCAATTATTTTATCTTTCATCCATCCAACAGATTTACCCGCACATGATGATATGGGAAGTATTCATTAGTTAAATTTGGGTCCAATTAAAAAAACAACTCACCATCCAACCAAGTGCAAAGCAGTAATGCAAAAAACACATTCTAAAATCCGATTTCGAGACCCAAAAAACTACTTCTGCAAGTCCCCGACAAGGTTTTCATTACCTTACTACCTTCTTGTTCCTGCACCACAGCCGAAAGCTTGAGGGGGAGCGGCCGTTTGTGGTTCAACTTCAACAAGACCCGGGATTTCAGACATGCCAAGAGCAGCAAGCATATCGAGTGTCTCCTTTTCGACTTTCATTTCATCGATCTTGATGGCAGACTCGTCTGGAACAAAGTTCATTCGCCTCTCTCTTTCTTCCTCTTGCAGCTTCAAAGAAATTCCCCTCACTGGTCCTGAATTCGCTTCATTAAGTGGGTAGAAAATCCAGCAATCTTGTTTTGCAGCCGCTTTGACGGGATTATCGCAACCTCTTCCAAGATCTTTTTGTTCGTGTGGAAGTCGAGAGTCATTTTCGAGTAGTACCTCTCTATCACCTGGCGGGATGATTTCTTCACTGTTTTGGTACGGACACGACCCATTTTCTAGATGACTCACTGTGCAACAAAGGTAGAGATGAGCCTGCATTGGCCATCGAAGTTCATTTCAAATTAAACTTCTACTTCCACACCATCTTTCTTTCTTTTACTTTTTGAAAAAACAGATACATACATGTATATATCAACGGCTAACTTAACTCCTCTCCAAACATGATTCTACTCCACGCTAAAGTTAATTGGGAAAGGTTCTCGAGGTTAATTCAATCCTCGTCAAGGAAAGACATTGGAACATCCTTGATCCTATAGATTAAAGTCTAAAATACAAACTACCAGCGTCACCTACTTCTTCAAACCATTTTTCTTTTTGGTAACTAAGTTTCCCCCTCCACAGATATCCTTAGAAAACAAAATAAATCTAAGCGTTTTAGTATCCTGTACTCGAAAGCTACGGAGCAAAGCATATACATTGCATGTTAATTGAATGAAGACGATGGATGAAGGGCGTCTACAACGAAATTCTGGACCAAATTTTCCAGTTCTATTTATGTTCTCAATTTCCAAGACTGAAAGAAAAAGCGGTCATTTATTCAAAGCTCCAATAGAAACCGAAATCAATCAGCTTCCAGGTAATAAAAGGGACAAAGAGACGGCTAACAGCAGGAAAAGAAGTCATGCGTATATTTATCGTAAATCTGTGAAGTGGATGATGCGGAAGTTACGAGAAGGGTAACATGACCCAAAATCTAAAACTTCTACCTCACTCGTCGAAGTAAACGCAGAGAGGAAGAGAAAACCCAAATCGAAGAGCTTACCAACGGCGGAGAGAGAGGTGTTGGGGGCTACGGAAAAGTCGGAGGAGGCGATGCAGGTCGAGGCCGAGGGGGATCTTGAAGATAGAAGAAAGGAGGCAAAGTTTGTGTATGAGGGTTGAGGCTTCGCCGCCATACGAGACCGTCTCCCACAAAGCCCAGCCCAGGTTAATGCTATGGTCTGTGAGTTCAGCAAAATAATACGAATCGGACGTGCGACGGACCGTTCAAAGAACCCAATGAGAATCCGTTCAAGATCAAGACAATCGAAACGCATGGCAGCAACGGGTAGGGGTGGGCATAACCGACCCAACTCGAGAAACCGACCCAATCCAAACGAGCTCGGTCGGTTTCAGGTAGGAGTAGGATATCGACGATTTAGCAGTCTCATCAACCAACAGAATGATCTTTCCAAATATATTTACAGAAAAGATTAGATGGTTACAAATAGACGCACTTAAATATCAGTCTTATAGACAGAACGTACTTCCACAGTACAATTATATCACTAATTAGGCGAATACTTTTTCTCAACACTAAGATAAATATAATAATATTCGCACTATTAAAATTAAATACAAAACATAAATATCACAAAATAATAAAAAAATGAACACACTAGAATTTACAAGGGTCGTCAAATTGCCTACATCCTCGGGCACCACCACCGCAGCGAATCGATCCACTAATCTCTTCAAAAGATTACAACTTAGCAATGTCTAATTAAATGTATCACCTCAAATGAGAAATATCTTAATACACTCTACAATAACTAAGAGATATGAATGATCGAAATATCATGACTAAGAAAATTTAATGACTATTTACAACTTTGATATCAGCAATGGCGGATAGATGGAGACCATGAAGAGAAAAACGCCAAGTGGATTTACGTAATCGATCTACAGAACACGTCAGGATTTTGAAACATAATGTTTACGCGTAAGCGCGAGACGCCGCCAGGCCGAGGCGCCATGTCTGATCTGAAACCTGCAAAATAACAGCTTCCGTCAACCAATGAATACCGGCGGCGCCGCCACTTGGACCGCTCCTTCCATATTCATCTCAGTCTTTCTTCAGAATTTCCACGTCGATCGTCTTTCTGGTTTGCTCGGGGCTCCTCTGTAAGCAAAAAAAGTGCTCCGCGCCATTCCCACTCCAACAAAACTGGACAAATTCGTGGCTTGCATTTCAACCCGTCTTCCTAATCTCTATCTTCTTTGCTTTTTTATCCGTTGATTTTCTTAGACAATCTGAACATATTTTGCAGACCAAAACGCATCGCAGTTCGATCAATCCAGAATAAAAACGAATTCACCATTGTTGCCGAGCATCGAGATTGCTGATTTGAATCCTCAACCTCTCAACTTTCTAAATTAGATTACTCTCTATTTTCTGGGTATGAAATATGCCATTTCTGTGGATTTATTAGAAGAAAATCCACCCAAGATGAAGCCTTCGACACAGGTTCAACGAATGCATAGAATGATACAAGAAAATAATAAAGATGAAGCACCAGTCTATGGCCAGGCGTGAAGGTGTAGGAGTAGGATATCGACACCGACGCGAAAAGCGAGGCGGTTGGCCGACACCGAAAAACAAGAGGTGGCAGTCAACCTCAACCCTAATCCACCCTAAAAAGTAAAGTAAAATCAATTCTTTCTCCGCCTCCGCCTGCGGTGCTCGGCAAATAAACCAACCCAATAAATCGGATGCTCTGTACACAACGTGAGGGTTGAAGGCAGACGAGTTCAAAAATGGCCGTCTGGGTTTGGGGATTTGGAGTAAAGTACACAGCCAAGTACATCTCTGATGGAAAAGAAGCCCTAAAATAAGAAAAAGACAATCCATTTAAAGCATAAACGTGTTGGTTCTTAACTCCCATGAGTTGTCTTCCCCAATTTTCCTCCACTTTTTATACCCTCTTCTCCATCTCCCCTGCACCAAACCCATTTCCCAGATCTACCCCGGCAGGTTTTTTTTCGCTCTGAATTTCGTTCCCATGTTTGGCATGAGTTGCTGGACCAGGCTCGACGATAAGCTTTTCGAGCAGGCTCTTGTCGTTGTTCCCGAAAACTCCCCCAATCGCTGGCAGATGATCGCCGAAATTGTTCCCGGTAAGTCGCTGGTGGAGGTCCGGAACCACTACGAGGCGTTGATTCATGACCTCGCCGAGATTGACTCCGGCCGAGTGGAGCTCCCTAGTTATGCTGATGAGTCGTTGATAGATATTTCTGGGTGGGATTCTGAGACTCATATTTCCTTCGCCTCCAAAACCAAACACGGGGGAGATGCGGAGAGGAAGAAAGGGACGCCTTGGTCTGAAGAAGAACACAAGTATGTCCAACCTCTCCTTCTTCAATTTCCTTTCTATTGCAGACATAGATAAACCCAAAATTCATTACTTTATCACAACTACTTTCAATTTCTCCCGAATTCCTGTTCAAAGCTTCAATCTTCTTATGAAAAATAACTCGACCCATGAACTTATTCATCTGATTTCATTCACCTAGTCAAACAACATCGAAAAAGTTCAACATAAACAGGTAAAGAGTGACAGTGTTTGAGTTCTGTCATTTGAAAAGTTTAAGAAAACAGGTCGTTTTTAACAGTGTTGTTTTCTATATCCAAGCTGCCGTAGAGTTGTGGTTTATTTCAGTTAGTTTCTGTGCATTAAAAGGCTCAGTTTGATCTCAACAATCACAGGCTGTTTCTACTGGGATTGAAAAAATATGGGAAAGGAGATTGGAGGAGCATCTCAAGAAACGTGGTGATAACAAGAACACCAACTCAGGTAGCTAGCCATGCGCAGAAGTACTTCCTTCGACAATCCTCGGTTCGCAAGGAAAGGAAACGGACCAGCATTCACGACATCACCACCGTCGAAAGCAGCACGGTCCCACCGCCGCTCGATCAGAACTGGATGCACCATATTGGAGGCTCGATGGGGTACCATTCCTTCGGATT
The DNA here is from genome assembly GCA_003255005.1 of Begonia fuchsioides. Taxonomy (NCBI): domain Eukaryota; kingdom Viridiplantae; phylum Streptophyta; class Magnoliopsida; order Cucurbitales; family Begoniaceae; genus Begonia; species Begonia fuchsioides. Next base: position 99,379 of record QAOC01019849.1, read on the forward strand.
TCCAATGTAGAAGAGGGGGTACGCACTTTTTTTGCATCTGCGAGTAATATAATTGGTTGGAGCTTGGTGTTGGATTTCCTTAGTTGCTAGTTGATTTCACAGCAAATAGGATCATTAGTTTAGGTCATTAGATTCAGGTTTGTACATAAAGTTTGAAATAATATAACCGTTTCTGTACCTATTGTCTGGTTAGTTTACACTCATGGTAGACAACCTTAATTTTCACAAAAACAAAAGCCAGTTTTTAAATTAACTTCAGAACTTGATCCTTCTTTTATTCAATGGTAACAGTTTCAAACTAAAGGACTGCAAATTAAACAACCCATGACAGAATTTAAGGCAGACGGAATCAGATGTTTTATTGCAGAAATATTGAATTCATTTACATATTGCACCCAATCATTCGAATGTAGGGTCGCTTTTCTTTGATCAATTCCTCGGCCTTTTCCAATCATCCGCTCCTACTGCCACTAGCAGCGCGCACATTACAGCAACACTTCTTCCATGACCTCAATCCAAGACATCATTCAATAAGTTTCTGCAAACAGTCATCGCCGCTTGAAGCCCGAAACAGGCACTAAAATAGCCTAACATCATTCCCAGTCGACCGCCATGGATCAATAGGCATGCAAAGAAAAAGATGATCATATACAGGCCAGACTGATCTATCCATGCAAACGAAAAGAGAATATAGAGTTAGCCATAATCGACTAGAGCAAGAAAAAAAGACAAAATGATTTGAATCGAAAAGCTCCAATGATGAGGGGCATTTCTATAGTCATCACAGCAACTAAAGCAAGAGGTGGACAGAAAAAAACTTGATCACGGAAAGGAGATCATATCATGGAGATGTTACAGGTGGTGTTTAAAGCCCTGCACGACATTTTAAAGTTCTAGGTGCTCGGGTTACGCAATGGAAGCCGTTTTGATGATACTAGAAGTGGTTGTTAAGACCATAGCAGTCCCAGGTTGAGGAATATGAAAACCAACGACTCTAAATCATATGGAGGAATCTATGATTTGGTCTCTTTTCCTCCACATTCATGTCTTTCCATGATTGGGTGGAGTATTATTGGCTGATCGTCTGAACAATCGATCGCAAGTTGGATCTTTTAAACTTTTGAATAAAATCTCATCTAATTTTGGGTTGAATTTAGGTACCTTCTGAGATGCTGACTCTGTTCCAATGCCAAAAGCTCTGATAGAATGTGGCTTCTTCGACTCGCTTTTGGTGATCTCCTTGGAGCCAGATTGCATGGGAATGGCCTGCATTCTTGATCAGTCTAAGGCGAGCTGGTAGACGAAACAACCTAGGAAAATGACACTCTGATTCCACTTGATGCAAACCCAAATGTGTTGGCTTCTTTGATCCCGGCGCTCTCCGATTGGCTCCGGAAAGTCGAAGGGCTTGAACGTGATATTATTGTGGGCCCCACTTGGTTGCTCTCCGACTCCTAGAACACGCCATCGTCGAGCCCTTTCTCCTCCCTCGCTTCCATCTCCATTTTCTGCTCCCCGATGAATATATTTGGTTAGGGAGTTCCTCTATTCTCTCTTCTCTACCCTTTATGGAGGGCTCTCCGGTTGACGATGTTGGGGCTCCCGAGTCCTGGGAGCTCGCCGATTTGGACGAAACCATGACCCGCTTGATGCTTTCATCTTCTACCAACGACGCCAAAGCACGTGATCTCCGTCCCACTGCTGCTTCTTCCACTTCGCCCTCTTCCTCTGTCACCGCCAAGCCTCCTACTGATGATCCCATTAATCAAGTTGATAAGTTCCTTCGCGAGGCCTTGCAGAACCCCCGCGAGCGCCTATCTAGTAACTGATCAACTTACTAAATTTCTGTATTGTATATTAATCATCATGGATGAGACGAGATATTCATTCAGTTTAATTAGTGTGAAGTAGTCTTCACTTAATTATATCATTTTCACATTGAGGAGCTTAACTTATTGTCACTTAAGATGGTTTTTTAAATTTAATTTTAAGATTTTGTACAATTCTATGATGCTCTAACCACGTTTTTCACCTTTTGTCCTTTACTTTGAGTTTGATCACAAAGATACTGTGACTTTTGCAACAATTTTTTGGTTTATATTTGTGACAGCTTTCATTGTATTTTGTTCCTTGAAAATGAAACCTTGATATAATATGCGCAAGAGAGGAAATCACTATAGTATTTAAGCAATGACTTCTGATATATAATTGGCGTACATTAAGCATATGCATTCGAGAGTAGAAATTACTACAGTATCATGGACTATGACAGAAACTATGACAGGTTGGTTCTTGATTTTCTATCTTCTGATTTAAAATACAATTGGAAGGTGCTTCTCATGGCCTATTGCCTTGGTAGGAGTAGGATACATATATTTATTGCTTACTCTGGCTATTAAGTCAGTTTCTTTAAAATATTGTATTCCCTCTCCGTACCCCATGTTAAGTTAAACATAGAAGTAGTTTGATAAAAATTGCCACGCAAAGCACTGCAGTTTTAGCAGAGATTTAAGGTTTCGCTTTTCTCCCCATTGTAGATGGGACTTCTCATATGATTAAACCATGTGGATTCATTTCTTCGCCATTCCCTATTTGTTTTTAATACATACTAGAAACTCCCATGTATTAAAAAGAGAAACTACTCAACCTCATATCATCATTTTGTTATACCCTTGCTAACATTGTCCCCTACCCAATTTATCACCTTGGTCTCAAGGTAAAATCCGGCAATGAATATTATGAAGTGATTCCCCGTGTCACCTCTTTCATTAGGCAACCATTCAACATGTTCTTCCAAATTCATTTGCATCTCTGTATCTGAACGTATGTCTGCCATCTTGCTTGCCTTTCACATGTATTGCTCATTTGCTCTCATACCTAATTGATTGTATCTGAACGTTTTTCTCCTGGTTATGCCGTATGACTTTCCGTGTCCTCTCATTTGCTATTTATTAACTCACTAAAGAAATTACCGACAAAGTAATTACTAAATTATCCTTTAATATATACATTATTACCTCTTACAACATAGTTTTATAATGATATTTCACCACCCATGATACACAATCTCTCTCCAACTTGAATAGGAATTTCCTTCTGCTTTTACAAATTGACCTCGATCGATGATGAATTATAGTCAATGTTCTGCTGATTAGAAATTATTTGGCAAAGCGACGGAAGTACAAAAGTTTGAATGGTCTCCTGTCTTGCATGTGTCAACTATGCTTCCTACTTTAATAGACTGACTCTTGCTCAAAGATGGATTGATGATAATCTTAAGCCTTGAGTAACGAGAAGGATGAAAATGAATAGTTATGGATGATTCTCTCATTAATATTCTTTTTTCTTAGTTTGTGTTTTTAGGGGTTCCCATGCATATGTTTACTTCTCTCTCTTCGCCAGTTCAGCTAATGTTTTTAACGGGAAAATGTATTCAGGTATATGCAAAGATTTGATCCAGGGTTTGGGTTCAATGGAGGTCCATATGGCATTCAAGCTATGTACACTCCTGCACTGAATTATAATACTGAATTTCCACAACTTGGATCTCCTCATAGACCTCAAATTTCTTCTGAACACCAACCTCGACCTATAGCTCACCATCTCCCAGGTTCTTGGACTGGACAAACTGCTCCTGCAGGAATTATGTACGGCCATGGCCATCTTGAGACCATGATGCCACCATTTAATCCAAATGTTGGAGCACGCTCCTCACCTGCTGTTTTTCTGCATTCCTCGCAATATCCTTGTCAGAGGCCTGGAATGCCTTTCATCCACCCACATGAACATGTTCACCTACCCTATTCACAGGTATGGGCTCCAAATCCATTGGATATCCTTTTGAACTCTATCAAGCCTGTTTGACAATTGGAATTTGGGATTAACTGCTTGTTCTTCGATAAAACTGCCTCTGGATAATTTTGTTTTGGGGCACTCAAATTTGTTATTTCTCGCAGTCTCATCAACAGATTCCTGATGCAACTTTCGGTATAGCCCGGCCCCGATGAGGGGCATGGGCCATGCCTGCATCCTGCCACCTGGAGATTGAGCTAAAAGTTTAAAGCTGCTGGTTTCATGTATAGTTTGGGTGGTTGCTAGGGGTGCAGGCATTGAGAACTGAGGTGGGCTAAAATGGAAAAGGGAAATTGTTAAAAACCTCCTATTGATCCATTCGACCGTCTTGGTTCGAAAGAAGCTTCTTTCAAAGTTACGGAACAGTGGAGAAGCTCAGAGTGCGTGGGGATTCTGTCATCAGACCCAGTTCTCGATATCTCGTTTTGCTGACAGATATCGATGACTAATTGATTGAAGGTGGGGTATCATTTAAACCTCCTCCAATTACAATGGCTGAAATGATTTAGGCCGAAGCTTCATCATTTAAATTTGTTTCTGAACCTAGTATTGACGGCACAGGTGTGTTTGAAGAACGGAGCACGGCAAGAGACGATTTCGGGAGGCAAGGCAGCACTGCAACATTGGGTATGATTACCACTTTGGTTGTTGTAATGAAGGTGTAGAAGTGCAGCCAAAACTACACAGATTTACTGTCTATAACAACACCTGTAAACATGGATGCATAGATATGCTCTATTGATAGTTCTTTACATCCTTTCTTTTTCGTGTTTTTCTCTGTAAATACTAATATCATGCTTATAGACTCCAGGCTTACTATTATCAAATATGCGTGGTTGAAGTCCCTCGTGTACCACTTCACCGTATTGATGAACTAAACTCGGTCTCTCCAATTTCCTTGTCTTTTCGACAAGGACCCTCGACTCGGACTGATTTGGACTTGTGGTCGCTCCGAGCTACAAGAGGGTTGAATCAGGTGGCAACCTAATTCATGTTTTATAGTAGTCAAAACAAAATGTAGTAAATGGGTACTTGTCGTCATTTGGATTGGGTATTTAGTTTTGCAAATTATATATGATTTTTCCGAATTTGACGATTACACGTGCAAATTCATACTCTGCCACGCCAGATCCAATGGTCGCCACTCCATCTCCACGAGCCTCACGCTTTTTCTTCCGTGTCTCTGTCTCTCTCTTCTGCATTCTTATTGCTTCCTCCCACCAACCAGTCAATACCCCCCCATGCTTTATTTCCTCCTTTTCAGCTTCAGCTAATTTGTCTGCTGCCACGCCCGTATATATATTGAGTTTCCGGCTGCGAGTCTTATCTTTGTTCATTTATTGGGACAGGGACAAGGTGTTTAACATGGAGTTTGGTTTTAAGGAGCTAAAGCCTCTTCTTCACTTGCTTATACCCCTCTGCGTTCATTGGGTGGCCGAAGAAATGACTGTTTCTGTTCTTGTTGATGTTATTTCCGATGCTCTTTGTCCCGGGGNTAGATTTGTTAAAAACAACGAAGAACAGATGAGGAATCGACGGAGGAGCCGGCCGGCCGTCGGTACCCTCATCGAATCGCGTCGCGAATTACAGGTTTTTACAATTTCGGGAAATTTCCGAATTACAGGTTTTTAAAAATCCGATCCGATCCGATTTCTTTAATCGGCTCGGATTTGGATTCGACACATGCATCCGAATCCGATCGGATCAAAATTGTTGATCCGATTGTTATTAGATCAGATTGAATTTGCCTCAATCCGATCTGATAGCACCCAATGCCCACCCCTATCTATAACAATACCTGTAAACATGGATGCATAGATATGCTCTATTGATAGTTCTTTACATCCTTCCTTTTTCTAACACATTTTGAAAATGTCTCTGTTTTTCTCTGTAAATACTAATATCATGCTTATAAACTCCAGGCTTACTATTATCAAATATGCGTGGTTGAAGTCCCTCGTGTACCTTGATGAACTAAACTTGGTCTTTCCAATTTCCTTGTCGAACCCTCGACTCAGACCAATTTGGACTTGTGGTCGCTCCGAGCTACAAGAGGGTTGAATCAGGTGGCAACCTAATTCATGTTTTATACTAGTCAAAACAAAATGTAGTAAATGGGTACTTGTAGTCATTTGGATTGGGTGTTTAGTTTTGCAAATTATATATGATTTTTCCGAATTTGACGATTACACGTGCAAATTCATACTCTGCCACGCCAGATCCAATGGTCGCCACTCCATCTCCACGAGCCTCACGCTTTTTCTTCCGTGTCTCTGTCTCTCTCTTCTGCATTCTTATTGCTTCCTCCCACCAACCAGTCAATCCCTGCACCCTCCTTTTCAGCTTCAGCTAATTTGTCTGCTGCCACGCCCGTATATATATTGAGTTTCCGGCTGCGAGCCTAGTCTTATCTTTGTTCATTTATTGGGACAGGGACAAGGTGTTTAACATGGAGTTTGGTTTTAAGGAGCTAAAGCCTCTTCTTCACTTGCTTATACCCCTCTGCGTTCATTGGGTGGCCGAAGAAATGACTGTTTCTGTTCTTGTTGATGTTCTTTCCGATGCTCTTTGTCCCGGGGAGTCCTCCTGTTCTCTGGCTATTTACTTGAACGGAGTTCAACAAACGGTATATGCATTCCCTCTCCTTCTGCTTTCTGATTCTTACTTGTATTTCTCTTTTGGTTGCTCCGAAAGTGGAGGGAGGGATTTCGGAGAAGGTATTTCATTGGGGATTTCTTTTTAGTTAAATGGTTCATCCCCCTTCTTTTTTCATGAACTCTGTCATCGGTCCATGTGATTTTCTTGATAGTGTAAAGATAAATGGTTGTATTTCTCTGTCCGGTTGACCTTTTTTTTAAATTTCTTCTTCCCACGTTGATGTTTTATTAAAAACAATCTTTAAATCAAACGGGCATGCTTCTTGTTATTACATGGAATGATTCCCGACGGTTCTGTTTAACAATGGAATAAAATGATTGAGCCAATCATTGCATTTGGACCTGTTCCTTATTATTCAATGGAAGGGAATACAATTGTTATTTCTTGCAGATATTCGGGTACCCTGTTAAGAACTAAAGCTGAATGCATTCTTTAATTATGGCAGTGACCATCACTTGCCTTCCTGCTTCTCCTTCTCTTTTTTCCATATTTTCCAATGGAAAAGGGGTGCTTGTCTTTCTGACGTTGGTTTGGATATTAAGATGACAAAAAATCCACTACCAATAACAAGTTGGAATTGTGAGAGAGATTGATGCTAAATGCCAATTGAGTGATAAGAACCAAAGTATTAATAGTTAGACTTAAACGAGGATCGAATTTTCTACTTTCTTGGGTAGAATAAGTGGAAAAAGTTAATCTTCACAGTGTGTGGAGGGGTGCTATTCTTTTTCCATGACCCAACTTTTCCCCCTGAAAACAGTGAAAAATCAGTAACAATATATTCAGTTGAAATGATGGTGAGAAAAAATGTTTTATCCTCAATTTGAAATGCATACATTCCTTCCCAAGATTGACTAGGGGCTTGTGACATTGTTGTTGATAGGTTGTTGGAGTTTTCCAGATGCTTGTTTTTCCTCTTTTGGGTCAGCTAGCTGATGAGTATGGTCGAAAACCTCTGCTCCTTCTAACATTATCTACGAGTGTGCTTCCTTTCAGTACGTACTTAGATTCGTTCATTACATTATTGTAATAGAATCAACATCATTTGAGATTTTTTACATCGTCAAGTATTTTGTCTCTCCAGCCCTGCTTGTTTGGAATAAATCTAAGGATCTTGTATATGGTTACTACGTGCTTCGGACTATAGCAAATATAATTAGTGACGGGAGTATATTCTTCATTTCCTTTTCTTATGCGGTAAGGCTTCATTTAACTTTTCATATTTTCCAAAATATGATAACAAATGCAATTAGCTAACTACTGCAGTTTAATTTCCAGGCGGATATTGTATATGAAAGCAAAAGAGCTGCTGTGTTTAGCTGGATTACTGGGCTTTTTTCTGCTTCTCTAGTAATAGGCAATGTTTTTGCTCGATTTCTTCCAGAAAATTACATATTTTTGGTATGTGGGTATTTGTGAAGCTTCCATAAATATTTTTCTTTCAATTGAGGAATTTTAGAACTCCTTTTCTAAAGTTTATAAAAGCCTTTATATAGTCCCTGTGGGATTTCAACATGGTTTCAAAATCATCAATGGCTTTCAAAGTTACCATGTTGAAAAGAAAACCTTTATATCTTTTATATTATCTGTATCTCTATTCTCTAATTTGGTATCTTTTTTTCTTTTTGGCTTTCAGATTACAGTAATTTTATTGATTTCTTGTCCAGTCTATATTCAATTCTTCCTAGTTGAGACTGTAGAAACAGCTCCACGAGATCAACATCCTGGTTGCCTGCCAAAGACGATAGATTTTCTCCGTCAGCGTGTGAGGTCAATGAAAGATGCAGCCACCATTGTTATTAGAAGGTATTTTTCCTTTGCGACAAGCAACATCCACTCTTCTCTGAGAAATTTTACTCGTAATTTGAAATTCGTTTTGAGAATTTTCACATGTTTCTTCAGTTCCACGCTTAGAGGAATTTCTCTTATCTCGTTTTTCCTTGAGTTGGGAATGGTTGGCATCACCTATGTTTTACTGGTATGTCGTCTCAGTCGAATCTACTCATAATTTGACTTTTACTCAACGAAACTTTTTCAAAGATCATTTAGATGATAATAATGGATGTCTATGGTGTTTTATACACTAAAATATCATTATCCCCATTCAAACCTTTTCTTTCTGATTTTACATTAATCTCATATAAAAATTCATTTTTTACCAGCTCAAAAAAATTCAAAGGCAAGAAATTGGAAGTGTTGCTTATTTTCGACAATCTTTCTTAGTCTTGATAAATGATAGCAATTGCACTAACTCCAGTGAATATGATGAAATACTGATTCATTTTGATTGAGGACTCGTCATTGTTTTTTCATAAGATAGAAAATTATGTTGTACAAATCATTTTTGCAGTACTACCTGAAGGCGATTTTCAATTTTGACAAAAATCAATTCTCTGAAGTCTTGATGATGGCCGGAATAGGTTCAATTTTTACACAGGTATGTTCTTTGTTCTTTTTCTGCCTTTGATCTGCATGTATACATTTTTTTACATATTAATGGTCGACGCTGTTCGGTAAGTTTGCATCTTTCCATTATTTTTTTACTAAACTCAGAGTTTCTTCAATATATATTCTCCAGTTTGGGTTCATATATATGAATAAATAAATGTTAATGGAATAATAAATCATCAGAGTTGAAAAATACAATCGAGCATACTGTCTTGAGATTCATAACTTCATTTTCAGATGCTGTTGCTTCCTCTGATCAATCCATTCGTAGGAGAAAAAGTGATATTATGTGTGGCTATACTTGCATCGATTGCTTATGTGAGCAATATCTCTCTTCAACCATTTGTATATTCATATTTGGATCATTCCATGCTCTTACTTCTACTATCCCACCTGTTTCTCTTGCTGTCCAGGCTTTGCTCTATGGATTTGCTTGGGCTCGCTGGGTATGCCCTTCTCTCTTTTTCTTCCATTTTTTGTTTCTTATTGTCTCTTTGCAGAGTAATTTCATTTTAGCTTTTTCTGTACAAATTGGAGTCTACTTAAGATTGAATAATTATCGACCCGCAGCGATTGTGACATTTTTGTAGAAACTTAATTATGATACAGGTTGCATACTTCAGTGCTGCATTTAAAGTTTTGTACGTGCTTGCAAAACCTGCAGTATGTATCATCATTTTCAATTTGTTCTTTTATTTTATGAGCTAGAACAAGAAATGAGAAATTTTGGAGAAAAGATTTCACTCTAGTTCCTCATATGCAGACATATGCTATCGTCTCAAAAGCCTCGAGCTTGAACGATCAGGTTGGAAAGATGTCACATTCTGGATTGTTTTAATGTCTTTACATTCCTTCTTAAATTGGATCATAAATGGTGAAAATGAGTGTTTAATCTGTAACTCTGAAGCGGGGAGCGCTGAAACTAGATTGAAAGTTGGTTTAGTTCAAAAAGGTGTCGAATATTGGTCGGCATTTTGTTCTATTCAATCTTACGACTCTGCATTTTGGAAGGCAAAAGCGCAAGGATTTGTTGCTGCGGTGGAGTCGCTGGCGAGCTTATTATCACCTCTCGCTATGAGTCCACTAACTTGTGAGTTGCAAAAAATGAACCTTCAATTCTATTTGTTCCTGAAAAGCTGATTCTTGGTCTGTGAATGCAGCTTGGTTTCTATCCAGTGATGCCCCTTTTGACTGCAAAGGTTTCAGCATTGTTCTTGCGTCCGTAAGCATGGTAAACCTCTCTCTCTCTCTCTCTCTCTCCCTCCCTCTCTCTCTCTCTCTTGATTTCAGATGTTTACGTTTCCCAGATGGTTTCTTTATATCTCGCTTGCCTGCTTAGAATTGAATCTCACAAGACAATCTTTGTCAACGAGGACGACGTTGAATCACCTCTCCTCACAGATTATTGAATTACAGGTTCCCATTTCTCTGTTCTCTCTATCTCTTGCCAGGATGCTCCAAAGATTATGCATTTACAGAGCAGAGGTGGCTTCTGCTGAAAATGCTTCCCTTTCTCTCTCTAGACCATCTGATTAGAGAGAGAGAGAGAGAGAGAACAGGGGTTGAATCATTGCTAATCAATGATTTTACAGCATGAACAATCGTTTTGTACAGACTCTGTTTTTAACTAACAATTGTCTTATTTTATATTAATGTGCTGACAACGCCTAAGCAATGACGTCAAACTTACAAATAGAAACAAAGACTTCCAATAATGAGTTTTAGAATAATGGGTCCCTCGTTGACTTTTCGATCCATACTATAATCAATGGCGGTGGCGGTGTTATCGCCTAACGAACGGCATGCCTATGGCCTGGCTGTCTGAGTCTGACCCATCTCAGCTTCCGTCTATAAAGATCCACCGTCCGATCGATATCGCCAGTCTCTCTCTTCATCCTCTGTTTTCCTCTTGAGAATCGCAGCCATGTCTCAGGTAACCCCGCTTGATTTCTCCTTGACTTTCGTCTGAATCTTTTCTTTCTTTTCTGGGTTTTTGCTATTGTTGCCTGCTCTTTCATTTACCTGTCGATTAAGTTTATATAGCTTATGGTTGTCTGGGTTTTAAATTACGCTTGGGGGTTAAGATGGAATTGAAGATCTGTGGTAGGTTTTGATGATTTCTGTCGGAGAATCGTAGATGCTAAGATATTTGATTATTCAGAAACATGGTGTACGTGATGTTCATAGCAAAATCGAAAAAAAGGTTATATATTTCATGGCAATTATAGATTTGCCTCATGCAAAGGATTGAAAATGAACAATCCATGGATTAGAAGAGAGGTAGCTTGAATTGAATTCAATGATGATGGAGTTGGTCTCTCTCTCTCTCTCTCTCTCTCTGTACTGGTATCGGGATGTGATTGAAGATGGAATTTGGTGTGGATTTAGACTGTAGTGCTGAAGGTGGCAATGACCTGCCAAGGCTGTGTGGGCGCAGTGCAAAGGGTTTTGGCCAAAATGGAAGGTTTGTGCTTCTGTTCTTTGTTCCAAAAGCTTTAGGAGAATTTGGGTTTCTCAAAGGCTGTCTGTTAAATGTGTGCTTTTCAGGAGTGGAGTCGTACCACATTAATTTGGAGGAACAGAAGGTGACGGTGAAGGGCAAAGTTGAACCGGATGCAGTGCTGAAGACGGTGTCCAAAACCGGGAAGGCCACCGGTTTCTGGGAGACTTGAGCTCAAACACTTGTAGATTGCTGTTTCGGATGATTTGGTTGGATCCACGTTTCTAAAACTAAACCTACTACCACTCTGCATTCTATGTTCCCCAATAATTCTGCATTCCTGAATTGTTATTATAACTCTTAACATTTCTGTACAAATACTATCATCCTGGGATCCATCCAAAATCTCCCAGGCCTATGCAAACTCTACGTTTACCATGTTCCAATTCCAACAAAAGAAACACCTAACCTTGCCTGCCGGAATCGCACTCGCTGAATAACCATTTTCGGAGTTCAAAATCCTCCCGATTCAGTCAGACTTAAAATAACTTTCTTGTAGCGAAAGGCGATCTAAAGCATCGAAGTTCGCTTTGAGTCCAACAAATTGGCTGCCCATCTGAGCACAATCTGAGTCAGGCCATCTACAGCCTCCTTCCCTCGTCCGTAAAGGGCAGAGAGTCCCACAAATACTTCCAAAGGGACTATTTGCCTCTTCGTCTCCGACGGCTGACACCGACACAGAGAGATCATTTTCCTGGGCCTTCCCATCGGCTTCTCTTTTCGACCAATGTTTAAACCTCTGCAAAGCCTCCAATGGATTGTCTTCTACATCTACTGCACAATCGCTGTTGCTGGATAAATTAACTTTGCAACCAAGAGACTGTATTGCTCGCTTTATCGACTCGCTTTCTTTGCTCGCTCTTTTTGCTAAATTCATTGCTGAGCTGCTAAGTTGTCGCTCCTTTCGCAATTCCACATTCAACGACTTCACGAGAGACGTCATTTCTTTAGCTTTTCTTTCTGCCATTTCCTTTTCCTGTTGCATCGTAATATGAGCTGATTAACTAACTAAACAAAAGTACAAATACAAAAGGATTTTCCAGAGACATATATATAGCCAACTTTTCTTACCTTTTGAAGTCCAGAGAATTGATTAGCCATTTTCCTAAATTGCATTTCAATTTCCCCAGATTGCGCCTCAGATGGACAAGAAAAACGAAGATGGAAATGAGGCCACAGAGTGGGAGCTAAGGCTGCAGCAGGGGGCAGCAGTGGACCATTGAATTTGGAGGGATCATAGAAGAGGTTACAGTGAAAATGAGAACTACCCTCTGAAGCACGCAAGTCCGCCAAGTATGCCCATAAGCACCCACAAACTTCAAAAACTCCACATTGCTGCCTCTCCTTCTCACTGACAATACGTTAAATGAGAATTCATAAACATGAACAACATGTAACTGGTGGTCAAAATTATAGATTAGTAAATTTCATCACTGAAGAAAGAAGTCGCAATCCATACATGATATTATCATCACAAATTTTGGCCAATTATGATAGCATCATTGCATTTTCCAAGCATAATATCAATTTTGAACACCAATTTCTAATCTTCAAGATGCTTAGATGTATTTCCCAAAGGATAAAATCCTCCCCCAATCCTACTACTGATTTCCAAATTCATGTAACGCGTTAGCATAACAATTCTTCCCCACACATGACCCAGGCACTTTCTTCGATGAGTAATCTAAATTGTTATTATGCATCCTAAACTTGAAAAAACCAAGGTTATAAATTTATGAAAAAAGAGATCTGAAAGCTGTATGAAGAGAAAGGGTAGTTACCTATTGCAGAGGAAGTTCCCAAAGCGACAAGAAAGAAAACAATCTAATAAATCCACCAAAAAAGCCTAAAAACAATAAAATGAGAAATAAATAAGCAATTTATTCAACTTTGAACAACCAAGAAATAACAGATGCCCCATTGAAATAAGTTTCGATGTTGAGGGAAGAAGAATTCCTACCGAGGAAAACTCAAATGCAAATGGATAGATCCGCAGAAGTTGTGATACACAATCAATCCACTGTATAAAGAACAGATCAAAGACATTTGTAACAGGAAAGAACAAAAAGGTAACATATTCAGACAAGCAATTTCTTTTATTAGAAAAAAAAAAATATATAAACACAAAGAGATGAAGGCAAGTAGGTCTTCCCTCACCAGAGACCCTCCCCGAACAGTTAAGAAATTAATGAAAAATTATATCATTCCAATTGGCAAGAATTACACTAAAAAGATAATTCTTAAAAAAAATGAAAATCAATCATCACAATTTCATCTTTAAATAAAAGTTCATCGGGACAAATCCAAAGAGTTTAACACATAGTTAGAATGCCAAGTTCGACGATAAAATTCTTATTTTTATATCATTTCAATAATTAAAACACCATTGATGAAATTCTCCATATCAGAGCGTACATAGAAATGAGACTACATTTGAACATAATTTTTTGAAAACTCATTCATGGAATACCTGTTAAGTTTCTTATTGTGAGGTGGATACTATAACTCTAAACTATTTTAGGATTTATACATTAGGTGCAATTCTCTCATACTAATTTCTTGGTATTTTATTGTAAGGAAGGACTTTCTTTGACAGCGTCACTTTATCCTTTTCTTTCTTAATGAATTTTGTTTCTTATAAAAAGGATCGAGAACACTACTAAATATAAATGTAGCAGTCAAGTTCAGCATGGTACAGCAAACCTGCAAAAATATTGGAGAATAATTGTTTGCTGAGTGCGCCTGAGGAGGTACAGGAGCTTGAGATGTGAATGATCCTGATGACTGACGCAGAGGAGAAGAGGGGAAACTCCCCGTAGAAGACTGCCTAGATAGTTCAGAAGGCATGGTCCCACTTCCGAACATAGAAGGGACACCCATGCGATCCGAGCACGGATGGCCAAATGCCAGCCAATCCTTCTCGATCAGCGCCTGCATAATGAGTGAACATAAATAAGAGAAGACATCATGACCCACCAACAAAGAATTGTATATTGGGAAACCTTCTGATGACTTCTAGACACAATAACAGCATAGTGAGATCCTAGTGATCAGCAGACACAAAAACCAGACTACTAAGTAAACATCACAATCTGATATCATTGGAAGTATGAGAAGTGGACTTTCCGATGCTACCCATATCCTCCAAAACAATTGGAATATGATGTTAAAAAGAAGGAAAAAACAGAATATACCCAACAAAATATAAAAAAAATGGCAACAAATAAATTATCAATGAATATCCTAACTAGAGTTTGCAAGGTATACTCAACAAAACAAATCTCATGACAGCTCATATTCTTCATTGGCACCGTACAACTCTATCACTACTAGACAATTCACTTCTCTAGCTCTGTAATATATAATATAATACCTGAAACCCTATGAATGTGCGATAGTATGGATCAAGCAACAAACTAGCAAGTGATACCAGTTGAGTTGTTCTGTCCCATCCGTCACTGAACATGAGAAAACGTGAAAGCACATGAGAAGCTTTTGAGGACATTCAAAATAAGAAGTGATGTTTAACAGCTTTCCACCTGCAATGAACAAGAACCGATGCAGCTTCCAATTCAACGCGAGCAGCAATCCATGCTGAACCAGCCAAGACAGTTTGGACGTGTATTAACCAACCACTATCTCCAAGAGTTGATACAGAAGCAGACATACTACTCAGGTTCCCTCCACCCCAAGTCCATCCCCCATGTCTCTGCCACAACAACTTGTATAAGCAAGTATAATTCTGACATTTTTTCTAAATTAGCCATCACGCAACCTACATGAAATCTTAAAGCCGTATAAATTAGATGTTCTCTCAAAACCTATCGTCTAAGAAAGTAATAAAAGAGAAAATATAATCATATCAATTGGAAATTCACGGATATGCATAAAGTAGTTACAAATGCCTCATCAAAAAGTTCAAAGAAAAATATCAAGTAGTAACTATATGAACAACTAAGACAAAGCAGGTTATTCAAGACTTGAAATTTGAAGTTCCAATCGAATCTCTAATTAGATAGAATAAAATGTTCTTTCCAAGCTTCTTTGCATAAATAAGTGATTTTTTCTTTTCTTTTTTTCAGGTAATAAAAAAAACATCACATTGAAAAAAATCATATGTGAGGAAAAAAATCCTAAGAAATGAGAGGTTTCTCAATGACAAAAATTTAGATGCAAGTATAAAGATACACCAACCAAGAATGATGACATTCCATCAGATGAAGTGGCACCATGAGTATCTAAGTAGTCTCTAAGCCTTGCAAGACTCTCTCTCATTGCATGTATATTGTCAATCCCGAAGAATACTATCTGAGAGAATGCAAATAGCAAATACCAAAATAATGTGAGACGACTCTGATGACCAAGAGCCGCAAAATCGAACAGCCAAATCTCTAGCCTGACCTCAGATTGAGAATAGTTTGAAGATGATTCAGATCCACCTCCCATTGCCCCATTCGCTAATGCATTCTTTCTAGGTCTTGCATCGGCAATATAAAGCTTTCTAGCATGTTAAGGAAAATTCTAAAAATATTGGCCTATTCACTTGAATGAAGAAATTTATTGAGTTGTAAAAAAATATGCATATTTTTATAATAGCCAATTGATGAGATCATTTAAACGTTAATCAACAATAACATATAAAATTTATTTGAAATTGTAACTAGTAACATCCTTACTACAAAGAATAACAATGCAGCACCAAACTAATAGTACATAAATATTAATTAATGGAGGTTTTTGGATGAGGTGAGAAATTTTTTTTCACAAATTAAACAATAATCTTGAAGCTAAGATTCAGATCAATAGTCTAATATCTCCTTTGGCAAACTCCACAAAATGCCAAAGATTCGAGCCTAGGCCAATAATTAACCATGTGAATTGTTTAAAAGAAGTTTCTCATCAAGCTCAATTCATTTACATCAGAAGTCTTTGACGTTAGGACACAACTACAGTTAAAGTACACAAAGCAAGGTCAATGTACCTACGTGGCTCCTCAGTACCAGCAAATTGAGAACAAAGAGCAGCAACAAGCTTTTCATCTGTATTGCTGCAAATATTTACATCCAAAGACAAAACGTGATTTTCTCAAACATATGAAGGTATGCATATAGTTATGTATGTATGGATGCACTACGCTTGTGGTAAGAGACATAGCCAAGGAACACATTTATTTCTTGTTTTAAGGAATATACCTCCTCATATTCATCATGAAACCAACCAAGGGTTGTGATGAACGGGCCAAAACAGCTCCATTTTCTACGTTTGTCAAATGGATCATAAGAATGAGAATTTCCAGGACAGGCAGACCTAGAAAAGATAAGTTTCATTGCATACCAGGATGACACCATGAAACTACAGGTAACCTGCCTCTAGCTCGAAAGTTGGAAGCCTGGAGCACTTCATCATCACTGGTAATGTAATCATTCAAATGATTTAATCAATGTACATTTAATTCAATCAACTAAACTTAACCAAATTAAAATGTTCTCAAGTACTTACGTAATAGATTTTGGAACAATCAATGCAAATGGATAACTCTGACACATAGTATAATTGTAATTTACATCGGTTACTCTCCATAATTCATTTGAAAGCGTAAATGATCCATCTTCAATCATACTCGACGATGCACGTCGGAAGCTTTTTCCAAGAAGCCGATAATATTCATTAAGTAATCGGACCTTTGGGCTCGTGTTGCTATATCTAGAAGGACCTGATATAAAAGCATACATATCCCATAGTCTTGCAGGCTTTGTACATCCAAGCAATGCCTCATATATCCTTCGTCGCTAGAACATTATATTTAACTATGTCAGTTCACAAATTTTGCAAACCACAAACATCTGCTCGCACATGTAACTTTAATTTTGTATACATGGGAATGAAGAACCACATAAAAATACCAAAAAAGCAAATAAAGGTGATAAAATGTGGAAGTATTATGAAGGATTAGTGCTCCCCTAATTAAAGGAGTTTTTATTTTACTATATATTACAAATTAGATTCTTTAAGAAAAATCTCATATATTATTCAATTTTTATAATCTTTCATCTGAATGCTGCAGGTAAAGAAATAAAAGTTTCAATGCCAAAGACTACCACTCTCATGTCATAAAAGTCGTTTCTGGCATATTTGCAAGTAAAGACATGAGTGGTAGTCTTTGGCATTGAAATTTTTGGAAATTTTGCAATTGACAATATTTGATAACCACAATTTTGATATACCTCATTTGAATTTATACTTACATTTCTTAAGAGCCACTAAACCAACCTTTCTTTTGGCCTACTTAGCAGATAAAACTTCAAACTCAATATTACAAACAATGACAAGAGGCAATATCTAATGCATAAATCATGATAAGAAGCACCAATCGTAAGTACAAACCTGTTTTGTTTTGGGACGGAAACCAAAGACTACCACTCTCATGTCTTTACCTGCAAATTATGGCAGAAACAATTAGCTTAATTTATAACAAGAAATTCAAGAACTGCAAAGAATTTGCATTGATTGTTTTAAATGCTTACCTATGACCTGCAAAAGTCTTCGAGTTGGAATCTTCTCCGATTGACGTGGGGCTGATTGACCCTTCAACACCTACAATACCTCAAAGAGAAGGAAATTCTTGCACGCTATTACTTCCAGTTCAAAATATCAAAAATAAGATCATTATGAAAAAAGGACTATCAACTAATACCAAGATTTATAAGTAGAAAGGAAAGAGTAAATAGCCAAGGCAGCAATCACCTATGAGAATTATCAAATCTTAAACCTAGATTGATGCAGTGCAGTTTGAAACTTATTGGAATCTTATTCCTCCATCACTAAAAATGTCATGTTTTTATCATTACTACAAGGTAAGATTGAACAATGTTCAATAGAGATGCTTTCTATTCCAATAGATGTATCTTGAGCATTTATGAAAAGGAATCAATATTATCCTTCTCCTTTGCTAGGTGGAGAAGTAGAAAGACTTTTTGCAAGGGAATTTCATTTAGAATTAGCTTTTATACAACCTTTGGACAGTGAAAGAGAACGAATAGATAGTTTCATTTTACACTCTCCTCAATGTGGAGTTCTAACTTTTTGTCCGCTCACTTCTTTTATTTTTACTTACCAAAAAAATGAAAGAAATAGAAATTCGTGGATTAAATATTTAGTTAAGACTTAGAAAATTACCATCTTGCCAAACTTCTCAATTGTTGCCAGCGGTATCGTGCCCAAGGAAATAGTTTTTCCAGTTCCTCCATTCTTGATCAGGAAATAATGAAAATAATTCAAAGAAACCACCATAACCAATTAGAAGTTAGATAAGGATTTTTCAAGATTTCATCAATTAACATCCATGAGACAAGGTTTCATAATTTCATCAATTAAACTTTTTTGCTACATTGCCAGTTCATGAATGCATGATTATATATCAAATGCATCATGTGATATTTATAATGGTCCCCCCATTCTACTCAATCATGGAATTCGAGCCCTCCCCACCTGATGCAGACTCAATTGTTAGGTGACATTGATGTGTAAGTAACAACCATATTGGGTAATATCAAGTGATTACAAACTCAAACGATTAGTTACACCTAGCCAATGTGGTTTGAGTCATAAAGTTTTGCACTGGCAACACTATTGTGTTTGCAGAAATTCCATAAAGTAAGCTGTTTTAGAGGATCAACAAAGGAAGTAGATATTCAAGTTACTAAAGTCAATTATTTTGTTTGGTGTGCAGAATTCTTGTAAACAAAGAAATTTTCTAATTCAGAGCATACTCTACAATATTTTTCATATAATATTTTTTAACCACGAATGTAAATACAATGGAAAAAATTTACATGAACCAAATTAAGAAAAACCCAATTCAATTACTTTCATCTGTGTTCTTCAACAAGATATTGTCATACTACAAGATCAGCATCAACCACAATAAACCCATAGCCCACACCACAAATAAAAGAAAAGAAAAATATTTTTCATGATCCAAATTACGAAAGTTTCTGATTTACTTACAAGAAAAAGAAGACGATAGTTGGTCACATACAAAGTACCAGCGTCACCAGTATTTACGAGGACAACACCATTACCCTGAACGTATGATACAGAAAGTTATAAACCGTTTGTCCAGCATCTATATACCAATCTAGCAAAGATTTTAATTATATTATAGTAAAAAAACAACTATGAAATGCATCATTTTACAATTCAAGGTACACAGGGAAAACAAGATACATAAAGAAACCTTTTTGGCCAATTATCTTCGTTCATATGCGAGAAAACACAGAAAACAGTTATCTATTTAGGCGGAAAAGAAACATTTTTCACAGTCATCAACTTCCATTATGTTCATTTGAAGTAAGAACTGCTGGAACATCCAATCAGTATCCTTAGACACGTAGGGAAAAAAAATTTCAAGATCAACCATGCGGTAATATGAAATTTTAGGAACTTCCATGACATAATAAGTTGATCTCCTGCTATTGCTATAACAAGATGGTACCATTTGCAAATTAGAAATTTCATATAAGACGTTCAAGAGAAGAACTATTCTTGTGAAGAAAGACTCCTTTAGACGGGGAAGTTTTTCTATACTCTGGTTCATCACCCCCGTCGACTTGATTTTCAGGTTTACAGTCCAAAATTTTACAAATCTCAAGAGGAAGAACAAGTTACTATAAAGCTGAAAAAAATTGAAGATACTTTTGCATAAGAATAAAGAGTGCACATGATTCCACCCAAAGTACAATGGAAGTGCAATCCCAGGGCTATCCTATAAAATCACCATCTAGAAGTAACCAGACCCACCAAGAACTATGGACATAATCGAAAAGGCACCAAATCATACTAAGCAACCAGGCAACAAGGAGAAACAAGGAATCCCAGCGCCAAAAGCTGGAAAAATATGATTTCCTCGTCATCAATTCACCCATGAGTTCTTGAATTTCAACAAAATCCATTGAATTGAAATATAAGTGGAACCCTTTTCCATCATAGTTTCAAGTTCAATGGAAAATAAGAATTCATATATTTCAACCAAGATGCACCAATAAACAAGAAACGATGTAAACCAGACTACCCAATATTGAGCATACAGTAAAAATACCCAGAAATCCAAAACCACAGACCTCGGCTACAACTTGTTCAGCTTCAAGCAGGCAATCTAAATTCACGTCCACGACGAACCGAGAAACCGGCTTAGAAATTCCACGAACAGAGAGATAAGCACAAATTAAAAAGAAAAGAGATACCATTTGAACAAAACTCGATGAAAGAATAGAAAAACCTCGATCTTAGTCCATTCAAGGACGTTCCATGAACCAGGGCCTTCCATCTTCTCCGACTCAGAGGCGTCTCGAAGCGACGTCGTTCTTCCGCGCCGAGGTTTCCGAGAACCATCCATCTGCCGCAAACCGACAGCTCCAACTCTGCAATTGCTCGACACTCGCTAGAGAGAGAAAGAGAGCGACGTGACGTGACTCGTCTCACCTGCCGTTCAAGAAAAGTTTTCCAACTGCCCCCCGAACTCAACTATGCTCTCCCTATAAATTGAATTACTTGTCATTTTATAATCGTATGGTAAATTCCACGATCTTTACCCAAATTTCAGTTCCATGAAACTAAGCTTTAATTAATTTCATACCCTTTGAAACTCCTCGACAATCATCCTCGAACAACCCCAAAAAATCGAAAATTTTGTAGGTTTTCAAGCTCTCTCTCTCTCTCTCTCTCTCTCTCTCTCTCTCTCTCTCGGCGTTTAAAGAGTCTCGTTGCAGAGGTCATCAAACATCTGAAGATATTGACTGCATAGATTGAAAAACACAAGTCCTCCAATTCTGGTGAATTGCAAGCATCGAAAACATTCAAGGAGGCACAAAAACGATCATTATCATCATCAAAGAAGCAACTAAGATGAAGCTATTAGTAAACAGAGAGAAAAACATCAGTATTTACACCCTTAGAAGTGGAAATTGAGGGGCTAAATTTCAATCCCAAACCATATTCTTAGAACCTAACAAACAACTCTCACAAATTTATAACAATGTTTAGAAGATCAAACTTTAAAATTAAAACATGAACTGTTGGAGCTGCGTGTCATTTAATACGGCAAGGCGTCTCCTCACCCACGAATGTACAATTCAGATACATTTACCCGTTCATCAAGCTTGTTCCTCTTCGTACAGCTTAAAGCCGGACAATTTTCCGAATGAAGTTCAGCCATCGAGCTCTAAATATTCGTTGTATTTTCTACTGCTAGTAGTGGCGCATTCGAGCAGAGCTTTTGCATCGAGTTGTCTACCAAATCTCCATACATAATTCAAACCGACGAGAAGCTCGGTGATGATTGCTTCGACCTTTTCCTGATTGGCAAAGTAAAGGGTTTGTACAAGAAGCACATTTGTCCTCGAAACCCTATTTTGCTGCTCAAAACTTCTCTCCGATTGCCATCTTATCATGTTATGAGCAAGCGGCGACAGCCAATCCAATATCCCCATCATTGCTTCGCTCCACTCTGCAGCAAGAACTGTGTCGTAGATTGACGCGGTCAAGCCAGTTGAGAATGGCTTTAGCCTAGCTCTAAGGGAAGTTCGTATGGTGGAAGGTAGCATATTGTACAAGTCGTCTCTTGCATCGAGGCCAATCAGGTGAGGAGAGGCTGCAAGTTTTTCAATTACAATGATGACATTTGCGTAGTGGAGAGATAGAGCAGTGTCCCCAAGACTTTCGGGTGGTGCATCCAATAATCTGGACTTGAAATTGAAAGATGATTCACTATGATCATCATTGCTGCATGGATCGACAAGGTTGGAGATAGAATCTCTAGTTCCATTGAGAATCTCCGAGTGAAAACCATTAAAATTTAAGTGGCGGCCTACAATGGGGGATCGATCTCTTGATATTGCAGGTCCTTTAAGAGGTTCAATTGGATTTGACCTGTTTGATTTCTGCTGCAGTTTCTTGGAATTACCATGCATCTGAAGAACACCAGATAGCCATGGTTTTCTGTTGTTTTTTACTGTTTCAGAAATTACCCTCTGAGTTTGATCTTTTCCAGAGCTATGGCTTGAGATAGGACCTGATAGTGTAACTGATCCCAGAAGAGACCCTGAATAGATATTGTTTACTCTATTAGTTTTTGAAAACTGCCCTGAATTCCCACTAATCCTCCTCAAAGGACCTGAAGCAAATCTTGCAAGGCCATTCTTGGTAGGATGTACCAAAGATTGCATTACAGTCGAAACCGATTGACTTCGTGTGATGTTGTTATAACTTTGTAATCTTGAATCATTCCTTGAACCAGAATCTACCATTTGCTCGACTCCAAATACATGTTTAATCCTGCAAAATACGGTGAAAAGAGATCGAGCAAGAAGAAAAACTATGTAATCATAACTTCTGTTCCACAGAGAAAGCTGACCCAAATTCTTCAAATCCTGCTGTTTTCTAGCAACCTTCTTCTGTAACTCAATCAGATTTGATCTGTCGAAATTTTCACTTCCCTTCATCCTCCTCATTGATCGATCAAGATCCGAAAGAGTTTCTATTTCTTGATACAAAGTTACATTCACAGAGATAAACCTTTCCATTTTCTTCACTTTCTTTTCCATTTGTTTAAAGGAAAATATCCAATCGTGGGGAGCAGTACCATTTTGAATTAAATCATTAAATAAATGCTCAAAGTTCTTTAAACCCGGATCGCTGCATTTCCTCCCAAGTCTAGCAACAGATTTTGCTGCACGAGCTACGTTTTCTACCAACTCTGCACATATTAAACGGACAATATACTCGTCGTCATCAGACACAAGCTTTTTTAAACCCACTGAGTTCGATATCTCTTCCCTCAACTTAGTTATCTGTTTATCACTCAAAAACGCCCATAGGTGGATCAGCTTAGACATCAAGCTTGCAACTTCAAATGCCAATACTCCTACAGAAGCTTTCTGTGGACTAGCTTTGCTTTTTCTTGTATTCTTCAAAAGACTGTGAAACCATGACTCTGAAACCATCTCTCACACCCTTATGAGTAGTAAACAGAGTACTGGTCTGATCAAACAACCAGCCTAAATTGATCAGAAACTGCATTGAGAAAAAACAATTTCAGAAAACCAAATAACATTCACCTCTAAAAATTAGAAGTTTAGTAAATTTACAGGCTCTGTCTTACTTCCTTGTAGCTCATTAGTCGCTTTGTTTCTTCAATTAAAAAAATAATAAACAAAATCAAAAGTAACAATTTTGCTTTTCGATCATGGCAAACTAAGTATAATATACCATCCAAAGGCGTACTTTCGGCCATATCTATCTGATCCACACAGATTTACAAACAAACTCAAACATGGTAAAAGCCCAAACTGTTCACGACTTCATAAATTTCTGTAGAATTTATAAATCAACCGAAGCAACCAAAGAATCCTCACATCCTTATCCTGCTCATGCCTCCGACATTATAAAGCTATTTGAACTCTCATGAAAAAGAAACACGAAAAGAATAGATTTATCCCCAAAAAAATATAGAAAACACTATTCAGGAGATGCTACTACTGATCGTAGCTCAAAAATGTTACCGACACGAGAAACCCACGCCATAAAAAGCAAAATCACATCCATAGCAGGGAAAAAACAAACAAATAGAAAAAGAAAACAGTGAATATTTTCCAGATTCCAAGAAAAACTCACCGATCGAGCAGGATTCCAGCGGCAGCAAAGCACAGAGAAAAGCCAGATGGAGGACTCAACTTGACTACTTGAGGGTGAGGAAGCAGAAAAAAAAGTAGGAAAAGGAAACCAGAAAACGAGTAGAATTAAAGTTATGATACTTTTTTATTGTATTTGCAAAAAGGGGTCTCAATTCATCTGTTATTTCCCTAATACCCCTTGGCTTTATGATAGACCGGCTTGGTTTTTTTAGCATATATCAATCCCACCCGGTGGGTCGATTATATTCAATTACAACAGAAATCAAATTCACTTGATCCGATGCAAACCCAAACATTCAATTTGGTTCTTATTCGGATTCATTTACAAATTTGTTTGAATGATTTGAATTTTCATCAAACTGAAAGGTCGGTTCGGGTCGAATTAGATGTTTAGCCTGGCTCAAAATTTGAAATTGCTTCATAAATTTCAAGTGAAGTCGATAATTGACCTGACCCAAACTTACAATTTACAACTAAACCCACTAACTATGTAACGAATCCAAAGCCAAAAAACGGCCCGAATTTGCTTTAGGTTCAAACTAAGTTCCGGTTATCTGGTTTCGAGTATGAAAACAAACTGAAATGGAGTTATAATTTCACACCATCGCACACGAAGCACGAACAATTCGACGACCCAAAAGCACAAACCCGAGCAAGTGTATTTAATGATGAGTGTAGTTAGGAAGTGTTTTATTAGGTTTAGGTAAGAGGATTTGGCATCAAATGTAACCAAAAAATAGAGTGGCCCAACACAAGATCACGTCTTAATCTATCAAGCAGTAAATCAACGCTTCAAAATCAAAACAAAGATCGATTAACGGCTCAAGATGCAGCATTCTTACGAACAAATCGTTGCAGGGCCTTGGGAAGCTGATCTTCCTCGCCAGTTCTCTGTCTCTTTCTCTGCAATGCTTCTTCCTCTTTCATTTCTTCTTCCAAGAAAGGCCTCTTTGCTCTCTCCATGATATCATTCTTCCTCTTCATCCTGTTCCCCGGCTTGTTCCTTCCTTTGGTTTTCTTCTTCAGACCAGTGCTTTTCACTGCTTCAACGGCTGCTTCCTTTTCCGCTTCTCTTTCCTGCTTCGTCTTCCGCTCTTTCTTCTTCGCCGTCCTTATTGTACCGATTTTTGACGGGTCCAGCATTATCGTCTCTGGTGGAAGCTTGTCGAGGAGAGACCGAACCTCCTTCTCTCGCCGTTGCTTGGACGTTTCAAAAGGGTTCGCCACCCACGAGTCGAAATTCGGCTCGCCTGATCCGGGGATGAGAATGCTGGACCATCCCATCGAGTGTCCAATGCCCAAAACATCTTCATACGGCCGGAATAGCACTTTCTCGATTTGGTAACCCTTCACCATCGAATGGCTCATGTATCTGCTATAGTTCCTACTGCCTGAAAAATCAGCAACAACTTGGACCGACGAGCCCGATCCGCATGCAAGCAGACCTTTCTGACTAAAATCCAAGGTCTTTGCAAACCGAGGTATAATTTGGAGGGGCTCAAATTTTCTCAAATCCCAAATCTTAATTTTCCTTTCTTGACCGGAAGTGGCCATTAGATGGCCGTTTGGGTGGAATGCCAGAGCCGAGATTGGGCCGGGATGACAGAGCATCTTCACCAGAGGAGTAGAGCTAGTTGGCTTCCACATGGCAACTGTACCACCGGAATGACCAGTCGCCACAACTCCGTTGAAGGGATTCACCTGCATCACATCAGTGGAGCCCAGCCCGGTTCGGAAAGCACTCACTATGGAACCCATCGTCACGTCCTGATAATGAAGCCGTCCGAATTTGTTCATCGACGCCAGAAGAAAGTGGTTTTTCAAAAACTGAATCCTTAATACTGCTTCATGCTCCTGAAGAACACAAGAAAGTAGAACATATTCAGAGTTTGGTCAAATCTGAGGAGAATCAAGAGCTGATGATATTTCATAAAGAGAGTCCCCATTTCTGGCTAATTGTCAACATGCATCAACTTCAGAGAGCAGTAGGAAATTATAAAATGGCTGCAAACCAAGACTCAATAAGCGAAGAGAATGGTACCTCATAAACTACAAGTGTAGGTTTCAAGATTAGTTGATACTTACCTTTAGGCAGTGAAGCTCTGTCCCGTCTCGATTATATATATAGAGATACCTGTCACAATTCTGGAGTTAATCTAGTCATATAGACGAAAAAAACCAAAGTTGATTACTGGTAGCAATGTATTTTCATGAGGGAATACTTGAATGATCTATGTTTGGCAAGATCTGTACTTCTTAAAACACAAGCATGAAGAGTTTCGACAAATTTAAAATGAGAATTGTTTTCACCGTCAAAAACTAAAAGCTAATATTCAACAATCCTTTGCTTCTATCATAGAGAAGAAAAATGATATCCAATGACATAATGTAAAACCTACAAGCAATCTAAACAGGTAACAGGGACAAACATATTGTGCAAGTAAAGAGAGTACGAAAAAGAATAACAGAAAAAAATAATAATACTTTTTCTGCGCCGCAGCAAAAAACTGCTCATTGTGCAAGAACGCCACATCACGCACTGTCTCTTTCACCTTAAACAATACAAAAAAAGCAAGCTTTTATCTTTCAAGCAAATGTTACTTTCTCCAGACATACATACAAGAAAGAGAGGATGGGACAATAAAATGTCAAAGAAAACATTGAGCGTCATTGCACAGAAGAATAGGAAAAATCTACTCATTGCACATGATAACGCTCTAAACTGATGAAAAGTCAAATATAGTTGATAGAAGCTCTAAACTCCAATTTTACTGTGTATACTTAAAAAAGAGGGCCAGCAATAGCATACCTGGAATTCTTTAACAAGGTTCATACTCTGCACATCTACAATGGCCAGATGGCCCTTTCTCCCAGCAAGAGTCATATAACGACCACTTGACGTAAAATCAAGAGTGTATGGACCAAGAGCTGCACATATTGGATGAAAGACAAAAGAAATGATACAAAATTTTAAGCATTCAAACACTGGCACAAGAAACTTTGGAATATGATTCCACTTAACTAGTAACAGAAAGAAGCCTGGAAACCACACATTAGAGGAGCCTATCTCACACATCTAACACACCTTACTGGTGCTGGAGAAGCCAAATACATTTCTTCTTTTGCTCGTAGATTATATCGTTTACATATCTCAACAAACTTACATATTTACATGGATGAGCAACTTAATAAAAGAACATCATATGATGTTTTGTCAAACTAGTGACACCACTAATTGAGTGCTTAAATTGTCAAAAATAATGTTCACATTTTTACTCCAAAATCATCAAGACAAACAAAGAAGTGCTAAGTCACCAGATTCTCTTTTCTCTAACCACAAATCATAGTTCTTTCACACAACTCAATTTTTATTCTCCATATAATGTTTACATTTTCTTTTATCTCATTACAACTACATGTATTTTTTGGGTATTTTTCGATAAAAAACTCAACTGAATATTAACGTAATCTCCTCAGCACCCATTTGCTCACAAGTTTTATACGGGTGTGCTTCAGTTTTGCTTCAATCAACATTAGCAAAATAAAATGAACATACGTAAACAATATCTCTTTTGATTTCAAGAGCTTGGAAAACGAACAAGAAAACATCCAAAAAGGAAAATGGAATGAAATTGTAGGATCAACCTGGTAATTTAATATCATATTGATTCCTTCTACTTAAGATATCTACTTCTGCAGCAATAGCTTCTTGCTTGATCCTCCATGTTTTCTCTACACCTTCTGTTTCCAAATATCCTCCCTCGCTTGGCATAAGCCACTGAAAAGTAAATCACATCCCAAGCTATTTCCGTTCAGTTTGTAATAGAAGGCCCACAAGATTTATGAAAGATAACATCAGAGTCTAATGGACGAAAAACATCACAATGTATTATTATAGTAATAATACCTTCTCGGCCTTGGCAGCAGCCTTTGCAGACTTTCCATACAGATCTTCTCTGACAGAAAGCTGACCCCTCAGTTTTTTATCTGGTAAAGCCTACAGAAATATGAATGTATTAGCCTGAATTAGAGCAGAATAGAATTTAAAGAGGGAAATCTAGGTCAAGCAGACATCCATGCCTCAAGATTAGCTCTTCCTCCTCGTAGATACTTCTTTACCGTCCTCTCCATCTCATCAGAGATCTCCTGTAAGTTAAAAAACAACTAGGATTTTATGTCTGTGATTGAGAGACAAGAAATTGAAAAGGGACCAGATTAATAAAAAGTGAGCATCAATAATGGAAAACTATGATAACAGATAGTTAAGCACACACAGTTGATTGATTATAAAAATTAATGACAGTTCGTGGAGGAGTATTCTTTGAAAATTGCTCCTGGTTCAATGATATGGTTTAGGGATCCGAACTATTGTTGAAGGAATGTCTTGAAAAGGAATCATTGCAGTAGCATAAACAATATTTGCATAAGAATTTTATTTCCTAAAAAATACAAC
This sequence comes from Begonia fuchsioides, assembly GCA_003255005.1. Classification (NCBI taxonomy): domain Eukaryota; kingdom Viridiplantae; phylum Streptophyta; class Magnoliopsida; order Cucurbitales; family Begoniaceae; genus Begonia; species Begonia fuchsioides. The sequence goes on from QAOC01019849.1 coordinate 127,979, forward strand.
ATTTCTTGATAAAAATATAACAAATTATGATACAGAAGTACGACAATCAGCTTACTTTTAAACAATAGTTCGCAATAACAAAACTTCAGAGCACATAGCACATTACAGAGCGAAAAAAAAGTAAGACCATTGCTAAGCCGCTCAAAGCACCAAAACAACATGCAACTGTCCTTTCTCCCCAATGTTTTCTGTTCTTTTAAGGACTAATTACCACAGATGGAAGATTTCCAGATCTAACTAAATAATCAGATTAAATTTACGCGATGATAAAGTTTGCTCAGAAACCAAATTCGGAGTTCACAAAAAACCTCTTTATTCGGAAGCAAAATCTTCTCAACGACTTCACTGTCCTGCTTCCCATCCATCTTGCTTGGTACCAAAAAAACGACTAGGGCAACCTTCGACGGAATCGAACAGGAATCGCCTAGGGACTGAATCCTTCTGGTGTGCGAGGCTCCTTGAAGTTGAAGAGCGAAGGCTGTAGGTTTAATTTTAAAGAATGAATAAAATTAAGAATTGTGCGGGTCGGTTAATCCGTAGTAGAAAACTTAATTGTTTGAAATACCGACCCATCCAACCCGACCCGAAAGATATAAATCAAACAAAAATAATATCAAGAATAATTAATTTATTTACAGGGCAGAATTAATTGAAAATATATATATAATTAATTTTGGTCAAACTTATACCAGAAGAGACAAAATTAAAGTCAACGATGATATTATCCGAAAATGTAATGGGCATTACCTTCTTCCTAATTATGAAACTGTCTTCTCCTGCTTCTCTGCGCTCTCTCCATCTCCTGAACTTCTCCGAGGTCGTTAATGGCGCGAAATGGGTCGGCGCAGGGTCCGGTTTCGTGCGGGTCCTGGATTCGAAGGCCGGATAATGTTAATCTCGTAGCCCTGGCCAGGTCCAGGCGGGGAGACTCTTCTCCTTCTTTGCTTGAGATCTTCTCCTTTGATCCTAAGACCAATTCACTCTCCTCATCTCCCCTGGTCTCTCCTTCTCTCTTTCCCCCTCTCTGCTTTACGAGATTTATCAATTCCTTTTGGTTTTCAAACTCTTTTTTTGTGGCTTAGTGGCTTTGTCCGATTTCTGAAAGAAAAACATATGGCTCTTGAGAATTTTCATGCAATGTGCGAAAGATTGAATTCGGCGTCTTCTGTATCCGCGACTGGATAAGTTCTTTGACACTTCTGTTCTTCCTGTGTAGACTGCATTTGTTTTTGAAGAATGCGAAGGCGACCCTGTTAGTATTGCAGTGCACCCTAACGGAGATGAAATCGTATGCTCCACCACTCAAGGTGGTTGCAAGTAAGTTTTTTATTGATTGCCTTATTCGGTTATAACTAAGAACAATTATGGTAACTCGTCCAGAAGTTATCTTATTTCTTTTGGAGCGGATTGATTTTACCAGTTGATTTCTCTCTATCTTTTTCCTATAGATTAAATTACTTCCATTTTGGTCAGTAGTTTTGGTCCATTTTCATATCCCTGTCTTATTACTTAGATTAAGTTCATGTTTGAACTACAGAATGTTCGAGCTTTACGGACATGAGTCGAGCACAAAGCTGTTAGCCAAAGAGTTACCTTCTCTCCAAGGAGTTGGTCCTCAGAAACGGATAGCTTTCAGCGTTGATGGATCAAAACTGGCTGCTGGTGGGGTGGTAAGGCTATTTTACTGTCTGTATACGTTACCATATTCCTTTCTAACTTTGCAGTTGGAATTAGTTTTGTAGTTAAATGATGGATTGTGATATATTATGTACTTACATAGGATGGACATCTCAGAATCTTGGAGTGGCCTAGCCTACGTTTGATCTTGGATGAACCAAAAGCGCACAAATCTGTTAGAGATCTGGATTTCAGGTTGGAATGGCTCATTTTACTGCTACATGGTATTATCATGCAGTAGTCATCTGCATTGTGTGATCTTTACCTGGTTGCATTATTTCCTTTTAACATTTTATTTTTTGTTAGCTAAGAAATAAGGGAAGTCTTTTAGATGTAAACTTTTGCAGACTCTGAAGTGTTCGTTTTTTTCTTTTATTACTCCAGCTTAGATTCAGAATTCTTAGCTTCGACATCTTGTGATGGTTCAGCAATAGTATGGAAGACAGAGGATGGTGTCCCTGTTTCTTCGTTGACCCGTAGCTCAGTATGGGAATAACTCAATAAAGTTTTTTTGTTTTGATTTTTGCATTTTCCGCAACTTATTGACTCGTTCAATTAGTATTTCAGTTTAGTTGTGCAATTTTATTTATTTTAGTTTTGTTTTTTTTTTGCCTTTGACCATACGATTTATTGTAGGATGAGAAAATAGAGCTATGTCGGTTTTCTAAGGACGGAACAAAACCATTTTTGTTCTGTACAGTTCAAAAAGGTGGTTAAGATTATCTGCAGAACTGAGAAATGTTGAAAGTTTTGCCATTTACATTCATAAGTCTAATGATTTATCATGAATCAGGGGAAAGAGCCATCACTACAGTTTGGGACATTAGTACGTGGAAAAGAATTGGGTATAAAAGGCTTCTAAGAAAGCCTGCTTCAGTGATGTCCATCAGTCGAGATGGAAAGTATTTGGCTTTGTAAGCACAGTCTAAATCGTCATTCAAGCTTTATTTTACTGTTTTTTGTCAATCTAAAGAGTTATAACTTCTTTTTTCGCGATCAAAATATATTGAACAACTCGACCTGTCAAAGTATACCTTACTTACCATAGAATTAAATTTGGACTAACAGTTTGGTCCCTTAGTTGACTGAATGCAGACGGTCAGTGATTGGATTACTTTGGTGGAGAAAGTTCTTTATTTTTTGCTCGGTTCTTACTTTTTTTCGTGTTTATTAAACGAGTTTGATTAAACACCAAATTTCCTTTTTTGTAGGGGTAGCAAAGACGGAGACATATGTGTGGTTGAAGTGAAGAAAATGGAGGTCACCCATTTGAGTAGGAGATTGCATTTGGGTACATGCATTGAAACATTAGAGTTCTGTCACAGTGAAAGGCAAGTATCAGCCATAATTGGTATTGAATGAAAAAAAAATTACTGATACATAAAATTCTTGAGTTGGCTTCTTGTATTTTTGCAAGGAAATTTTAATTTTCAGTTGGATATTCTGTCTGATCAAAAAAGTAATTAAAATAGCACTTTCAGATCGGCAAAATTGGAACATGTAGGCAAGCTCCGATTTAAGCTATCCAAATTTTGATGCATTTTTTGTAGGGTTGCACTCACTACTTCAATGGAATGGGGAGCTGTGGTGACCAAGCTGACAGTTCCTGCGGATTGGAAAGGTTTCTCTCTCTCTCTCTCTCTCTCTCTCTCTCTCTCTCTCTCTCTCTCACACACACTACTTCTCTTGTATCTTTATTATGCATAGATTATTTACTTATGAAACATACAGAGTGGCAGATCTATGTACTACTACTGGGAATGTTCTTCGCATCCGCCCTGGCATTTTACATTCTCTTCGAGAACTCGAATTCCTTTTGGCAATTTCCTCTGGGGAGAAATCAAGCAGGTGGAGCTTATGAAGCTTTTAGAGACCACCAGCACTCTGATGATCCATTTGGGCCGGTCGACATGTGAGCTTTTCTTCTTGCATTTACGAAAATCAAAGTCATTGTCTGTAGACTTGTTTCAAGAATTCTTTTTTATTAAATAAGTGATGGCTTATCCATATTTCTTCTTCTTATTTGTTTTGAAGTTCTTGAATTTTAAATCATCAATCGTTTGATGACTACCCAAAATCAAACAATAATTAAATACGTCAAAGAGGGGAGTGCAAAGCTTGAAAAAGATAATGCTACATTTATTATAATAATTAATCAAAATTTCCTACAACAATGTCAAATTTATTGTTCTACAAAAAAAAACAATCAATATGTGACTCCTAAACTAAATATGCAATCGAAATGTAGAAAACAAAAAGTCGTTTAGCCTCCATTTTTCAAAATTACGAAGCGAGAAGAGAGCAAGTCGAACCTGCCGTTAGATCGACCGACTTGACTCGATGTTGTTGCATCGAACAACTTCATCCGAGCTCTTTCTGGAAGATACCGGATGTTAGTTTGCACCGGAAAAAAAAAAACTGTGCATGGGATTTGTCAAGGTTGTCAGAATCTTATCCTCCAAGCGACTTCTGCTTGTATCCATGCTTCATTCTTTCAAATAGCTTGTCTTTTGTTTTCCTCTTCTTGTCCATCTTTAGCCTGTACCTTTCCTCCCTCTGCCTCTCATATATTCCTTTCCAGTGAACTTCTCCGGTCAATGGCCATAGCCACTTTGCCCTTGGATGGTCTCCGTCGTCGGCCGCCTCTGCTAAATCTTCGTCCATACTCTTTAAAATCGTCATATCGAAATATTTTTCCCACATGAATCCTTTGCGTTTTTCCACGGGATGCTGCTCTTCGAGCAAACCGGAATGTGGATCTATATACACCATTTTTCGTCCACTGTGGTAAGCCCAAATGTTAACTAGAATTTCTAGAACCCGACAATAGCAGTGTTTTTCCTATCAATGTGGGCAACGAGAAACAAGAGTTTTCAACTTCTAGAATCGAGAGTTTGACTAAATAATTATCTAACATAGGACATGTCCAACGTACCTCTAGCTTCGAGGAGCTTAACAAACACTTGAAGTTTGGAGAGCGACTGACATTGGTGTTCGATTCATCTAGAGAATCAGCGAACATCCTGAAGTTCCAAAATTTGATTGGACAAACGGGAAAGGTCATTCTAATGTAATAACAGAGAATAAAAATAAAATCTGATCAGGAAAGAGTATCAGCTAAGGTATGATAGTTCATACAATACCTGGAAAACATTATGAACTCTAGAAAAGATGGAGTTGGCATCACCCAGCTATGCAAAGAAGACCAGCGACCTCCATCTTCTGGCATGGGGGGGAGAGCTTCAATATGAGATGGCAAATCGTACATATGCCGAAAGGAATCTTCAAAAGTAGCCCTGCATGAATGAAGAGACATTCAAATTTTGTTTAAAAAGCACAGCAAAAGTTATGCGACTTCAAATGTAAATCATTTAATAAGCAAACAGTTTTACGGCCACAACAAGTGAGAATATAAACCTGCAATGTCCTCCATTTAATATGTCACACATGGACCAAAAGGTGAGGATATTGCTGCTTCCTATGACATCGCCATTTATGCCAAGATGAGACCAAAAATATATCACATCCCCTCTTGTACTCTTCTGTACTATTTCTTCCAAAACCATTTCAGCTTTTGTAGACAAAGAAACCTATTAATCAGAGGTGAGGAACATTTCGCCAATGGAAACCAAATTGAGAGAGATTGAAAAACGTAGCCTATGATATTTGGCATGTATGCAAAATAAAAAGTTTGGCCGTATGTAATCAGAAAGAATACCTTCCTACCAGAAGCTTGCCATGATTGAAACCCAATCCAGGGTCTCTGGTGAATGTCATCAATATCATTTGCAACAGCAAACATTCCCCCAATCTCGCAGAGAATATCTCGATAGTAAGTATCATTCAAAAGAGGAAGCCGATTTACAGCATTAACGTCGTCTGATTTTATCCTCAACCCTCTTGTAGACTGCCATATACAACAAAGGATCTTAGAACTAGTAATAAAGAATATTGAACACTAACCCAGAATAATATATGAATAAAACTCACAAGACTAAGACCACGGTATAAAGAACCAAGGTGCAAGAATGGCCAAGCTCCAGCTCCATTATATAACTCATATATGCAAACTGGCTGGCCTGTCCTCTCGAGCTCTCCCTCATCCCGTTCATTAGTTTCGAACTTGAGTTTATAAGATTTACGAACATTGCGGTAGATTTCATCCCATTCACCTAGATCTCTTTCGACTCTTTCTTCAAGCTAAAAGTTGAACAAGGTTTTGCCTGGTTAGATAACTCTTCAAAAAAGGTAATGTTATTCAAATGGGAAACAAAGACTACCAAAACTGACCTCTTCAATTTCCACCCTCTCATACTCTTCAAAGTTTTCTATTATTTCCAAAGTCTCCCAGTCTTTTTGAGAGGGGGTATCTCGCACCATTTTTGCATTTCCTAACTCAGAGAAATTTGTTGAACCAACGAGATAGTTGGATTCTTTTTCAAGTGAAAAGATAATATTAGATTTTCTATGCATGTTACGCTGATCATTGTTTTCTGGTTCCATTTCATTCCTGAATAAATTCCACTCCCATTCTACTTCCTGAAGCAGAGAAGCAGAATTTGGAAGCATAGCATCTGATGGAAATTTTAGAACATTCTCCAGAAGCTTTGCATATTCATTGATGCATTCTGATGCAAACATGCTCTTCACAAACAAGCTTCCAGAGGAAGCAACATCATAAGCAAGTTTAGAGGGCTTCCCATTTGAAATCAAAAGGGAAAAAGCTGTCACCAAAGCAGTAGGATTGGCTCTTGGGAAAATTATTCCATGGACTCCATCAACCATCTGTAAATTAAAATGTCCTTCATTAATATAGATTTGGCAAAAAAAAAAAACAGATGGAGAGAAACAAATTGCTGTTTTAACTAGAAAGCTAGATGTACTGACATATGTTCTCACAACTGGTAAATCAGGTGCAATGACTGGGATCCCAAAAGCCATGGCACGTGTAAGTAAGGGAGGAAAGCCTTGGGTATCTTGTGAGGATGCATAGAGAACAATGTCAGCCATTAAAAACATGCTGTTTGAGTCATTATTCAAACCATAATGCAGAAGAGAACCAGGAAGAAGCCCTAGACGTGAACCAATAGCCTACATAACATAAATTCATACATCAAAAAAGCAAAATACAGAATTTTACCTTACTTTAAAATAACATAATTATATGATTCGTTAGCAGAATGGGTCCGATGTAACACTAATCCCGTACTTAATGAGAAATACAAAAATGGGGTTAGTTCAAAAACATGCTTTCTTTTCTTCCAACCTTCTTCATGTGTAAGAATACCAGAAAAAGGGACTACTCTTTAGACACAGGAAAATATAACAAACATATTCTAACATTTAAAATTTATTATGAATAAAGTTTCTAAGTGCAACTGATTACATAAAGTAATCTCCATTTCTTCTTTCAGTATCCAAAGAGAGAGAACAAACGATGTCTTCTCTTATTATCATTCCTCGCACCGTGTATGATACGGAAAGTGTGGCAATAATCTAATCTTGACATTTGAATTATCTAATAGTTTAATTTTTCAAACTCAGAAGAAGCAAGAGACATTATAAATATATGAAAATCCGAAGCCAATAAAACATAGAGCTATCTCTAACAAAAAAAAAGTAGAGCAGTAAAGAACAATCAACTACCTGTAAAGCGTCACCATATTCTTCAGTGGCGTTGCCACATAAAAACACAAATTTAAACAACCCACTTGCTTCTTTCTTTCTTGCATATTTTGACAGCAAAGGCCCAATGCTTTGCATCGCCTCAGCATAATCCCATGACTGCGCAGTGTAATAAAAAGTATTCCCAACCACAAGAACTATCAAATCATCTTCACCGAATCCACTACCTTTTCTTAACTGATACTTAGAGTGGGCCTTATTGTACATTTCTGCCCCCCACACATCTAGGGGTGGTCCAGAGATCATATAGAAATTTCCAGGGTCAACTACACTATATAGCATCTGTACAGAAGGCGTGTCACTGAATACTCAGAAAATAGCCTCAAAGAAGCATAACTTATACTACCAATAAAATAGTGAAATTTTAATAAATAAATAAGGCAATAGACTTACCGGCAATGCAAAATTGGGGAACACAACTACATTGGCTCTACTAAAAGAACTTTTCCAATGAGAAATAAGATGTTTCCATCCCATCTTCTCATATAATGGAAAACGATTGGCAAGGGTGTCATCTTGAATTATCCATATAAGTGGTATCGAACAAAATGGTTCATGTGTCAGGCTGCAAGTGTAAAATTCACTGATTAGAGCATCTCAAATTAAGGAAACATGAAATATAGTCTCTGCACTCAAACATCCAGAAAATAACTGTCATTCGCATCAATTCATATTTTCTTTGCATGATCTCTAGGTTTGAGGATGAGCATAACTATACTTCACTCCAATGAAACTATAAAATAGCCCATAAATGAAAAATAAAACACCAAAGATCTGGCAGGAAACTGGCCTGAACCACGCCAGCTGCAAGGGAAAGACCATTCTCTAAGAAGAATTTTCATCAGACACTAATCAATAATCCCCAAATAACTCTCGCAGCCCTCTATTTATAATATATTAAAGTAAATATAATATATAAATGACCATTTAACATAATCCTTACATTACTAAATCATCTCCCTAATATATTCTTAAAGTTTGAGCAGCAAAATATAGATTTCACTAGTAGATTTTCATTAATATTTTTTGGACACAACCATTTTTGGAGGGAGCTTGATCATCTTTGCTCACCTTTTCTACATATTCAGAACAATTAAAGAGGTTAAATTTACTAAACTATACTTTTAAAAAATTGAGAAAATGAAAAAAAAAAACCAATAGTTTGTAATATGTAGAAAAAGTTAAGTGTACTAAAAAAAATGATATTTTCTATTGTGTTCAATGTTATGTGCGAAAATTAATGTAATGAAGAAGAAGAAAATTTGAATAGAGATTGATCCCACCTATGTTCAATTTGTACATTCCTAGACTATTCATCAACATGAACTTCTGGTGAACTCTCATGCCTTTTATTTTTATCTGTAAATCCCTCGGAATTGCCATGTATAAGGATCAAATATTAAACATATCCTTCAATTTTGCTACTAATTTGAATTCATATATTTAAAGACACTCTCCTAAGCGCCTACCAATCCTCACTAAAGTCCACAAAAATTTTGGCATACCAAAGAAGAAATATTATTGTTTTATTTCTATCAACAATGTACACATGCAAAAATATATTCACATGTTTGTTTGATGTTGCTATGCTCCTGTAGCATGTTGATTAAAACAAGGTTCAAGCATTTTGCAGTGACACGGATCCACATATGAAATGTACATTCTCCCTAAAAGTTATTTGTTTCCTAAGGAGTTACTTAATCACCAGGGATACCCAAATTGAGAATAATCAACAGTTGATTCAAGCATTAGAAAGACCCACAGTCAACCAACCTTGAAATGACTTCCTTTGCTTCCAAAGAGTCAGCTACAATCCCATCAAACCTACAAAATGAAACATACACATAAACGTACATAAACAAATTACTACGATAATGATTAAATCTTCAAAAAGAAAATAAAAAACTGGATCACTGGATAAAAAATTACATTGACCAATCGATGTGGTTGTAATGCTCTCGTCTTAAAATGGAAAGCTCGCCATCTAACTGCTCCCACATAGAAAGTGCTTTTCCATTTTCTGTTGCAAAAATCTATCAAATATACTTCATAAGAATGAATAAATTTATAAAAACATAAATTAAAGAAAAAAAATTGTTCAACCCACAATTTTTTAAAAGTGCTTATTACAAAACAACGTTTGGCATCAATCCGTATTTCGAACCTATCTCATGTGTTTCAAATTTATTTCATCAACATCAAAGTTCAAATTTCATATCCAGAAAATGACTGAAAAAAGTCAATTAAGATCTTATAAAAATTTATATAAACAAATGCAGCGCTAATAGTATCCAAAATGTTCACCTTAAGCACATATCCAAGCTTCTGTATGTTCTTTATCATAGTGACCAACATCAATGAGTTCGCATTTTTTTCCATGTTACCTAAGACCTGATATCAGTCAAAATAAGATGAGTAAATTATGAAGGCTAAATATATCCCGTTAGGTTCTTCCGATATCAATAACATTTATGATACTTCACGTTGCAACTTGCAAGTGAAAGCACCGACTAGTAATTAATGAGATTTTTAATCAACCCATTACTGAAATTGATGACTCATTTCTTATCCATCTGTATCATGCTAAAGGTAAAGATTTTCAATTGGTTGATGCAGTAAAACTAGTATTTCTAACTATGAGACATTTAAGGTTAGAAGAGTGGAGCTAATAGAATCCGAATCGAAACACTCACAAGAGCAAGTCTCGGCGCCCGAACTCCAAAACTAGGCTTAGACCGGGCCCAATCAAGCCCATCGCCGTCAGCAAACATTCGGGAAACTTTCCCAGGCGCAAACTTCAGCGCACTACCAAACTTCAGGTCCTCCTTAAACCACCTTCTCGTCTCAATTCCCTGCCTAAACACCGAAGTAATGGAGCTCTGCAGCACCATTGAAGCGATGGAAAACACGAAAACAGCGAAGACAATGACGAAGTAGAAAAGATATTTTCCTCTAAAAGGAAAGAACCATAAAATCCCCTTGCGATTGAAGCGCCCATGCTGCAACCGAGATCTCGAGCTAGGACGATCCGATGCTGCTCTAGTTCGGCCAGGAAAATGATTATGGTTGCGCTTGAACGGAAATCGGTCTCGGATCGAGTGAATTACATTACCGCCTCCACCATTGTCGTCGATTTGGGGCGATGAGTATGACATTCGCATCACGAAGACAATCCAAGAGCAAGATCTTCTCTGCGAAATGGAGAGGTGACTGAGAGAGGAAGAGAATCCTTGGCATGTAACATCCAATTCTACGCTCCTACGTAACTACGTTCATTCGTCTTGGGGCTTTAGGTCCGACCCAGAGACTGTATATTCAAACCGACCCGGCCCATTTCGTTCATTACATTGTTGCAATTAAGATAGAATAATCTGTAAATAGTTAATTTATTAGCTTGGTTTCACGAATCATTTATCGACACGTGGATGATTTGAACTTTGAAGAGAGATTAAAAAGTTAAATATAAAGGGATATTTTATTTAATATATAAAAAAAAAGATAAAAGAAAAAGAAAATGAAAGAATGTTGATTGAGTTATAGAATAATATTTAGAAAGGAAGAAGACAAATCAGTAATGGCAATCCACCAAAGCCGGAGAAGCGAAGCCATGTTGCTGTCGCCTCGAGTTGATGAAGCTCGTCGTCAACTTCTGTTGTCGGAGATCGTTGTGATCGTCTGGCTGTGCGGGAAGATTTAGATCCAAATCCAACGGAATCCCACTTCGTTTTCTCTTCTTCTGTTGCTCCTCCCGCTTCCAATCCTCTATCTGAGGATTGGAAGACAGGGATGAAGAAGAAGCCGCCATTAATGGAGCTCTGTGCCTCCTCATGTGCCCTCCCAAAGCTTGCCCGGAACTAAATTCAGCGCCGCAGATTGAACACTCGTGAGTTTTCTTTGATTTGTCGTTCCTACTCTGAGCTCTCGGATTCGAGGAGAGAGAAAGGGGGTGAGAGAATCTGCTCTTGATTTCTCCTTCTCCTTCTTCTTCTCCTCCTCTTTCGAATGTTAATCGAAGCTCTTTTTTTCCATCTTCAATGGCGGAAATAGCTCTGGGCTTCTTGTGGCTAGCTCTGTGTCCTCCAAGTGCTTGAAACGAATGAAAAGTTCGTCCGCAAGTTTTGCACTCGTAATCACAAGACCTTTTCCCCATGGCTCGGAAACTGACCGGAGAAGTGGCCGGAGCAGGCGAATACACACGGGCATTGACAGGCCTAGAAACCGGAGCAGGGCTTTCCCGGGATCGGCCGCCTTGAGCGAGGAGGATGAGGCAGTGTGCCATGTCTTGTTCGTCGTCCTCGTCTGCACTGCTTTGAATTTGATCGAGCGAATAAGACGAAGAAAAGACGTTCGATCCGCCATTGTCATGATCTTCGAGAAAAGCTTCTTCAGATTGACAGGAGGAGATCGAAAAAGGAAGAAAAGATTGGAGTCGCTTCGTCTTCCTCCCTTTCATTACGAGCCCAATTTCTTCCTCTCTCCACTCCATTCTCGCTCCTACAGACACCCTTCGAAGAGAGAGGAACCTTTGATCACAGAGATCAGCTAGAGAGAGACCCTTTTGATTATAAAGAGAGAGAAAGAGACCCTTTTGATCACAGAGAGAGAGAGAGAGAGGAGAGCGAGGTGAGAAAAAGGGTGGGGAGAATTGCCAGTTATATATAGAGGAGAGAGAAAGGAGTGAGAAAGAGACGTAACTCTGAGTCTGTGAATGGGGAGTCCGGCAATCTTTCATGGAGTTGCCAAACTTGGGGAGCCTGGTTGGATGTGTTCGAGAGAGAAAACTATAAAAGCACAAAATATAGAGAGAGAAACTGGAAACCATAAAACCTCGAACAGAAAAGGTGCAAATTTAGAGAAACTAAGAAGAAAACGCCCCCGCTTGACACTCTCTTTCTCCCACTTCGCCAGCTCACTCTCCAACCCCATCCCCCATTTTCTCCACTTCTCCAACTCCTCCTGCAACATTTTAGGGTTCTTCGTTCCAAATCCAAACCAAAAATTCAATCTTTCATTGCAGAGAGAGAGAGAGAGAGATGGGAAAGACACAGACAAACAAACGTTATGCAGGGATGATGAGTTGGAAGACTTTAAGATTGGCGCAATCGAGCAGACAATATGCACAAACTCGCTCTCACTGCACGTCTTCATTCACATACTATTTTTATAAGATCTAGACTGCTAGTGTTACATTCGAGAGAAGAGAGAGAAGGGAAGAAAGCTAGAGAGAGAAAGAGGGTCGTCCGGAGCTGGTGCAGGCAAAAAGCCCATTGCTTTGCCTCAACGATTGAATAGAATACGAATTTTGAGATTGTGGATGAAATATGCAACAAATTCAACTCCCAAATTACACTCCATGGGTTTCAGAGCTCAGCTTTGATCTAGTTAAGATGAAGATCAGTGATTGATTATTCGAAAAAACACACCAAGTTGAGCATAGTTTTATGATCTGAAAATAAAGATTAAAATTAGTGTCATTAATTGCTCTAGTTGACCAATGCTTTGTCCTATGCCCACGCATCTGTAATCACACATGATATTCACCATAATTGTACTTAATTCTATTAAAAAGTCGCATAGCTACGAAAGAGAAACGTGTCAGAGAGACACGACGGCAATCGAGCAGAGTCAATGGGGGTGGTTTGTGTGAAGCACGTAAAAACGGAACAAAATGAAGAACACTCCACACCACGTCTCGTGGGTTTTAGAGCTTGTCAAACAAGACACGAACTGGCTTAAAAACAATGTTCGTTTGGGGCAAATGAGCGGAGCTTTGAATGCATGTTTTTGGGTCTTCTTCTTTTAGTACTCCACAAGTCATGGGAGAGAGAGAGAGAGAGATTTACTTCACTCTTTGAGCATCAACCATGGTTCCCTGAGCATGTCCAGCTGATTAGCTACAACAAGAGCACCATCTCAAGAGCCAGCTAGCTTATCTTACAACCCATAAATTATAAATCAAATTAAGAAATTCAATAACTTAACCAAATGGGTTGCTCTTCTCCTCTTAGTCACCTCTGCAAGCGAGACAATGATAATAAGTCAAATAAATTATCATATCTTACAAGTTAGAGCACGGAATATAAGCATTTGTCAACTTCAAATTCGGAAGAATGAGTAAAACTCCATAAAATACATTACCTGAATGCATACTCAATCGATATATTAGAAATCTTCGACTCCAATTCGGGGGTAGGGAATGGGGAATACAGTTTTATAAAAAAAGCAAGTCTCCGACTAAATTATATAATAATTGAAATACCAAATCAGTGACGAATACACGATACTTTTGTATATTGCTTTCGATTTCTTTGACATCTCGAGATTTCGGCTCAAGGATCCTGCTTCTTCCATCTGTAATATGTAATCTAACAAATCAAATCAGAGGAATACTCTATTAAGCTCAACACCAACAAATATTTCGGTCACTATCAACAATCTCAAAACGCCACTGCATACAAGAGATGGAGAACACTCCTAAGACTTTCTCAAGAAAACTATACAAGTAAGCATTTAGAAACACTCGCATGAAGATGGCTTTCCTCCCCTGTTGGGGGGATCATATGGCCTTGGCCATGATTCGTAACTTCTCACTTCATCTCGTCCTATTCCTCCAATTCCATACCTATCAGCTCCCCCTCGAGGACTTCGATCTTTGGCATGAACATTAAATATGGATCATATTCGCCATACTTATGGTTTCCGACAAGTAATTAGTGAAGCAGAAAACAAGTCTGGTTAGGAGGGAAACATACCCCATATTTTTAAAACCCAAGGGTACATTACGCTGTAAAGATTTTGAGAGTAAGTGGAAAATTTTGACAATTAGTTAAGAAATGGCACGAACAAAGATTAACCACATACCTGTTGCCAACAAATCGGTCACGACTTCCATATTTGTCATCATTGCTGTCATACCGATCCATATCTCCAAAATGCCTACCATTGAATTGGTCATAAAAAGCGGTCCCCTCGACCATCATCTTCCCCATAACAAGAGAGAGATGAATATGACCCCTCACTCCCACCTCCACTCCACTTCCTGAAGAGCAATCTCGGGCCCAATGACCAGGTCTACCACAATTGAAGCATTCATCCTGTCCAACAGACTTATTTCCAATACCATGGCTCCCTTGGCCGTCGCCAGAAGAGTAGCCTACCATATACCCATGGTCCACATCATCCTGCTCAGCTCTGGGTTGGGCCCCTTGTTCACTGAGATAATTTTATCACCAAAGTCAAGCCTGCCCCATCTCCTTGATTGCATCATCCATTTCCCGTCGATCTGTAAACTTGATAAAATCAAATCCATGGAATGACCCCGCATCTCTCTCTAACATGATCTACACAACACAAGAAAAATTCATGCCAAGCAATTCATACATCCTTACACCCCCAACAAATTGTATAAACACACCACAAATGATGTTTTCATAAAATAATTGCTTGCATTAGAAGGGCAAATCATAAAAGTCTCAAAATCACTCTCTCGATTCAAGGAACCAATCGGATTAATGATGCACATCCAGAAGAAAGAAAACCCTCAAGAAGAACATTGCTTGAAAAGTACATACATCTGTAATCCATGACCAATAATGAAACACCCTGCCTGGCATCCACAGACTGTCCTGATCATGAATATTCTTCCTCAGGTACTTCTGTATTTAGCTACTTCCATAGTTGTGTGTTAACAACATGACAGAATTCAAATAATGGATGACCTACAGATGAACTGAAATAATATTAATCGTTCCTTTCAACATTAATTCTTTTTCTTTAGCAAGTAAGTACATTTCTTTTATTCTTTGAATAAAAACAATATATATTGCAAGGGATTACATTTTGGGGTGAATCTTTTTCAATAAGATATTGGATCCTGGATAATTCTTTTGAAAGAAAAGTACAATCATAAAATAAGTTATACTGGAAAATTTTAGCTTCAGAAACACTCCCATTAAGAGTAAACGTGACTTGCATCATACAAAAAATAGTGATATTATTATGAAATACTTTGAACAGGTTGAGCCATCTTCGCAGATACTGCCCATAAATAAAATTCGTTAAACAACTCTTTTTGTGCCTGTAGCTACAAAGCTGCAGAAGATTAACCTCACTAACAACTGCAAGTGTCCCGTTGTCTAACGAACGAAAAAAACACGATTTGCTAGTTGAGTAAGTAGCCAAGAAGGTGTGCAAGTGTAAGCACTGCTTTGTTCTAGTCATTCATCTACCGAACAAAAAAATACCAATTAATCACAATTTCCTATTGCCGCCCTTTCTCTCGAAAACCCATGGATTTCAATTTACCCAAGAAAAAAATAACAAAAAGAATCCAAAACTTTCATTCAACTTTTCCTCATCCAGCCATTTACCAAAGAGAGACGCATCGTCAAGACCAGGGACCAAATCCAAAACAAAATACCTGGGATTCGACTACTCTTCCAAAACGACTAAATGCGTTTTCCAATTGACACGCTGAAGTGTTCCTTGACAAGCCTCCCACAAAATATACGGCGCTCTTCATTTCCAGCCACCACGCAGACTGCGCGCAGAAACTACAATCACTGGCGAAAAAAAGGTTTGTGAAAAAAATGCAAATTAAACGAGATTGTAGAGATCACCAACCAAAACCCCAATTCATCAAAAAGACAATATATAGATATAGCAGGATAGTACTCGTCCAACTGAAGAGATAATTACAGAGCTCGACTAAAATAGGGTGGAGAAGATGAAGAATCGAAACCCGGACACCAGAATTGTCTAAATAATTTGCTGACGCGGTAAATTAAGTTACATACCCAAACGTCTTTCAATGATACGACGTCATTTCGACGAAGTAGGACAACTGTGTCTACGTCCTTCACTGCCTGAGTCCTAAAATTAGTTAATCTCCGCCCTTTATTTTACGCTCGTGTTCGACTCAGACGGTTGGCATGTTGCTGTTTACTGTAACCCGGTTGGAGATCAATTGGATTGAAACATTTCTCTTTTGTTTTATATAATTCCCAGTTCCCGGCACCCGTTCAACCGTTTCTATTTCGCGTCGGAGCCTCGGAGACGGTTAGCTCTCTCTCTCTCTCTCTCTCTCTCGTGCGCTTGAATTCCTCCTTGTGAGTTTGATGAATTGCTCTCGCTCTGAACAGAAGAAAATGGAGAGCTCGATGCTTCTCTCTCTCTTTTTTGTCTTTTTGGTTGCGTTTCCTTCTTAATGTGTGGCGGGAGTCGCTTACGACCATCTTCTTCTCTCGCGATCGAGTTTACCGGGTCTGCAGGATGAGAAGTTGATCAGGGAGCTTAATCTTTTCCCCAAGGAAGACGTTAATGTTGTCGACGGTGATTTCGATGCTCCTTCCGACTTTTCCGCCCGGAACAGGATCGTGGAGAAGCGGTTGATGTCCATCTTTTGTGGCACGTGATCTTCATTTTCCTTCTCATTGAAACCCTAAACCCTAAACCCTAAACCCCTAAACCCTAAACCCTAAACCCCAAACCCTAAACCCTAAACCCTAAACCTAAACCCTAAACCCTAAACCCTAAACCCTAAACCCTAAACCCTAAACCCTAAACCCTAAACCCTAAACCCTAAACCCTAAACCCTAAACCCTAAACCCTAAACCCTAAACCCTAAACCCTAAACCCTAAACCCTAAAACCCTAAACCCTAAACCCTAAACCCTAAACCCTAAACCCCTAACCCCTAACCCCTAAACCCTAAACCCTAAACCCTAAACCCTAATTCCTAAACCCAAAAACCCAAAAACCCTAACCCTAAACCCTAAACCATAAACCCCTAATCCCCTAAACCCCTAACCCCTAACCCCTAACCCCTAAACCCTAAACCCTAAACCCTAAACCCTAATTCCTAAACCCGAAAACCCAAAAACCCTAACCCTAAACCCTAAACCCTAACCCCTAAACCCCTAAACCCCCAAACCCCTAAACCCTAAACCCCTAAACCCTAAACCCTAAACCCTAAACCCTAAACAGTCTCTCTGTTCGGTTGTTCGCCATCCATATTTTTTTGTTACCCTATGTCCCAAAGTTTTTGGGTAACCTATTGTCAGTTTACTGCAGATAACGTTAGTGTGATATTTTGCAGGCTTCCAACCTTCTTTATGTTGATCAACCTATTGGGACTGGTTTTAGTTTTACTTCCGACAAGCGAGACATCCGTCATAATGAAAAAGGCGTCAGTGATGACTTGTATGACTTCTTGCAGGTTGTTTCATCTTTAGCATTGTGGTTTTGTAATTTTTGGAACCTATATTTTATCCATCTATGAAGTTGTGAATTGCTTAATTATTTTTTCATGACAAGAAATGAATCAATTCTTAAATTTCATTTGAACTTTGGTTATAGTGACAAATTCCTTTTTGTGTATAGAAGGTAAACCTTTGATATACTTGACTTACTATGCGAGAAACATTAATGTGCCTTTTGCTTTTCTCTGAGATTAGGCATTCTTTGCTGAGCATCCCGAGCTATTAAATAATGACTTTTTCATAACTGGGGAGTCTTATGCTGGGCATTATATCCCTGCGTTTGCTGCTAGAGTCCGCCAAGGAAATAAAGCTAAAGAAGGGATTCATATAAAACTAAAAGTATGTGACTTTTTCCCTGAAAATAGGAATTATGAAACTATGTTGATCTTGTCAAACTAAATCAAAAGTGTTTACCAGGGTTTTGCCATTGGAAATGGACTTACTGATCCTGCAATCCAATACAAAGCTTACACAGATTATGCATTGGATATGGGTATAATTACTAAATCTGCTCATGACCATATTAATATAATACTTCCAGCGTGTGAAACAGCAATCAAGCTTTGTGGTAAGTTAATACCTTCGGACAATGTGTTTACATTTGTTGATCAGATTGCTAATATGTAGATTTCCTTGTTATTTCCATCTTAGAGGAATAATAATGTTTGTTTATTTTGTTTTTATGTACGTGTCTTCCAGGGACAGATGGTACATTAACTTGCGTTGCATCTTATTTTGTTTGCAATACCATATTCAGTAGCATTATGGCTCTTGCAGGCAATACAAATGTAAGAGAACCATGCTTATTTCCTTTTGATTTGATAAAATTTATCAGTGGGCTTTATTTACTTATTCAGCACCTTGGTATTTTTTGTTGAGGAAACTCTGATTGATGTTGCTTGTTGATATGTTTAACATAAATTTCTTTTATCCGGCCTATATAAATACAATATTATGTCGAAAACTAGAAGCATTAACGGACAAATTTTTCTGTGTAGTACTACGACATTAGAAAGAAGTGTGAGAGGAGCTTGTGCTATGATTTTTCAAACATGGAGAAATTTTTGAATCAGAAATCAGTAAGAGAAGCTCTGGGAGTGGGGGACATTGAATTTGTGTCATGCAGTCCGACTGTGTATCAGGCTATGCTAGTTGACTGGATGAGGAATCTTGAAGTGGGAATTCCTGCTCTTCTTGAAGATGGAATCCAGATGCTTGTCTATGCAGGAGAATATGATTTGATCTGTAATTGGCTGGGTATAGTCTGAAATTTCACTTAAAAGTCTGTCATTTAAGGGGACTAAAATCTAAACCAAGTATTTCATAATCAATTGTTCATCAGGTAATTCAAGATGGGTTCATGCAATGGAATGGAGTGGACAGCAAGAGTTTGTGGCTTCTTCTGAGGTTCCATTCGTAGTTGACGGTTCAGAGGCAGGAATACTAAAAAGTCAAGGACCTCTGGCCTTCCTCAAGGTCTTTCTCTCTCTCTCTAGACACGCACGAGTAGGCATTGAGTTCTGAATGCTTAAGGTTTCCTTGCTGGAATGAAAAAGGACAGGTTCACGACGCTGGCCATATGGTTCCAATGGACCAGCCAAAGGCATCTCTAGAGATGCTGAAGAGGTGGACTCAGGGAAAGCTCGCAGAAGACTCTTCTTCCAAATCTGAAAAGTTGGTCGCTGAGATTTGATCTTCATATCCAGCTCCGGTATGTTTCTATATGATTATGCAAATAATGCTGTTTTCTATTTGGCAAAAAATGAAGTTGAAAGAAAGTTGACTGACCAGTTTCCCTGTCATGTTTGTCTTTTCCCGACCAATTTCAGATCTTCATTCAAATTTGTGTTAGAACCACCAACAATCTTACAGTTTCTGTGTAATGTGTGTGTTTGAGTAGAGAGGGAAAGAGAGATTTAGATTGGGTGTAACTATTAGTGTTTCCGATCGTGAAACTGAGCATTCTTGGAGGACTTGAAAGTCTCCAAGAACTTGATAGCTTTCTCCAACTCTTCCTTCTGCCTCGGCTGGTCCCACCGATGCTCGGAGGCTAATATCTCGATGATTCGAGCCAGCGACTGCCTCGCCGCATTGGTGTCGAGAAAGGCTAGCCGTGATCGTCGAGCAATGAAATCGACTGCAGACTCACAGTACTCGTTTCGAGCACAGTAAGCCACCTCGGCCTCTAAATAAGGATAGCCATGAGCCAGCCTCTTCCCTAAGCTCTCATCCTAATCGACGAACCAAAAAAGATAGAATCTTTAGGGCCATTTCAATCGTTCCAAAAAAGGGTTGATCTATAATTGATCACAGCTCATTAAAGTTCAGTTTACAGAAAAAGAAAGAAGGTCAAACCTGGGCAATGGCAGCCACTTTTTGAGCCATGGTTCCATAAGCATGAGACAAATGCCTTGCTGCAGACGTGTCCATTTCTCCGGGGACGACTTTGCCGCTGTGAGTCCTCTTCATTCGCACATATTGCTGAGCCAGCACAGTAAAATAGGCAGGCTCCCACCCATCTCCGCCTATTAGCCGGAGATTCTGAGTCAAACAACCATTCTTCGAGCTCAGTTTACCAGCTTTTACCGCTGCATTTACTGCGTCCTCCGCCATGCTAAGACAGAGAAAAATGAAATATGAGGTAAATGGTACAAAAATTAAGCTTTAGAGTGGCTCAATCATTGGCTTTTTTTAAATATTTACCTTCTGTAGGTTGTCCATTTTCCACCGGTGACTGTCACTAATCCAGGGTAATCTTCACAAACAACGTGATCTCTAGAGATACTTTCCGTGTTCTTCGCGGATGGATCGGTCGCTAGTGGTCGAATCCCGCTCCAAGCCGACAGAACATCCGATCTCCTCACCTAAAATCCAATCCAAGAGATAAAACTTGATCGAATCTAACGTTATCGAACAAACATGCATAGAGTTTCGAAGAATCTTGAAATTCAAGTACCTTGACGTTTAGATAATCGGATATAGCATCCAAGATGAACTCGATTTCGTTCTCCTGCGGCTCGGGAAGTGCAGTAATCGGCGTGTGGGAATCTGTGGTTCCAGCAATTGTTCGCCCCAGCCATGGCAGCATAAAAACAACACGCCCATCCTTGGTTTTAGGAACAATTAGGCCCATCCCCTCAGGCGAGTAATAATCAGGCAGAACAATATGAACCCCACTGCTCGGACTGATGATTGGTATAACCTCTTTGTCGGCCATTTTTCTCACAGAGTCACAAAATGGCCCACCCGCATTCACAACTACTTTTGCATACGTTTCAAACTCTTCTCCTGACAAATTGTCGCGAATTCTAGCGCCGATGATTCTATCTCCGGCCTCATCCTTCAAAAAGGATATGACTTCGGCGTGGTTCAGAACTGCCGCGCCGGCCAAAGCAGCCGTGCAAGCCAACCCAACATTGACACGTGCGTCGTTCATCTGGCCGTCGTAGTACACCACGGTTCCTTTCAAGCTCCTGTCTTTGCCCTTTCTTGCCAGGGTTGGGAAGAGCTCTACGGACTCTTGCGCAGAATAGTATCTAGACAAGTGTAAAAGCCTTGGTCCGGCGACTAAATCGTACATTTTCAAGCCCACCCAGTAATACAATGCCTCGAACCAGTCGAAGCACGGCGTCATGCACGGCAAAGCGTGGCAGAGGTGCGGCGCATTCTCGATGACCTGCTTGCGCTCCTCCAGGGCATGGAAAACCAGTTTCAGCTGGCCGTAGTCCAAATTGAAGACTGCTTTCTCTAAATACCTCACGCCTGAATTTGCAGCAAAAGTTTTGAAGCAGATAAATCTGTTTATGCTTTCTCGATTGAAATCAATGGAGGAATTCAAATTCATCTCCAGCAGTAAGCAAAAGGGTAATGAAAAAAATCGAAATGCAGTATAAAAAAGGATTTTATTGATTGAAGTTTGTAAAAGACTACCTCCATGAATGAGCTTGGTCGACCGAGAGGATGTACCGGACGAGAAGTCGTCGCGTTCAACGAGCCCCACACGGAGCCCTCTGGTGACGGCGTCCAAGGCGACGCCACATCCTGTGGCTCCTCCGCCGACGACGAGAATGTCAAGGGGATGACTGGAACCGGCGCCGCGCAGAGCAGATTCCTGAGCCGCTCTGGACGGAACAGCGGAGTTAAGGTCGCTGATTTTGCGGCGGTACGACTCAAGAGCGTGTCCACTTTCACGGTCATTGGAAGAGAGAGAGGGGTGGATAAGGATAGCACCTCCGGCGGCGGCGGCGGCGGCTGCGCCGAGCCTTCTGAGACGAGCGGCAGAGACCATGATGGAAAGCGGATCCTTCTGAAACAGAAGAATGGGGTTCTTCTCATATGACGTTACGTTGCTTTGAAATTCGTACCAAAGAATTCTTATTATTTGTAATTACCGAGATGCCACTGCTGAAACTTGTGCATATTTACGTTACCTAAAACACCCCTACATACTACTTAGTCCAAAACATAATAGTATCCAATGCATTCTTCTTCTTATAAATACGGTAATTCTAGCTGCTTAAGCAGGGCAATATGGACAATGACTATGCATTGACTATATTGGATGTTCTGGTTTTTAAGCAATTAAGGAAGATTCAAATTTAGATTAAAAAAGGAAAGAATTAAATAAAAACAAAGTAGGTCCACCTGCCCAGCCGTTAACAAAGGCATGACCTATCTAAGACTATAAAAACCGAACCAAATTGAACAAACTGAACCGAATCCATGGAACTCGGGTTGGGTTTCGAGAAATCAAATGTTGTGAATTAATTAAGAGATTCTATTTTTGGTAGAAATTAATACAATTAATTGTGTTTAGTTGTTAAGTTTAATATTAATAATAAATTAATTAAGATGAATAATTGGAAGTTATGAAAATTAACTTTTGAATTATTCACTAGAAGTTTGAGAAATTGATTTCTCGTAATATGAAAAATATTAGATGTAGAAGCGAGCTCTTCATTCGTTAATCAGAAGGCTGCATCGCTGCCGGAATGAGGATCGGTGCCGGCGTGAGTCCCCCGCAAGGTCGTTGCATAAGCTTTTGTTTCTTGTTTCCACGTTCATTTCTCTACAACTTCCTCCGGCGAATCTTATTACGGGGCTACCAAAAGTAGCAACGAAGATGGAGGTTGCCTTTGCTCACACGAGCATAGTTCAGTTGGTTCAGGGATGACAGATTTGAATCAAGAGTCACGGTTCGAAGCTTACGTTATCACAGTGTGAAAGTTTAATCCTCTAATATTTAAGTTGCTCCTTGTGGTGTCAGTTAAATGTCTCTCATTTATGGGCCGCTGAATCACCGTGATTAACTCCCTCACATGTTGTCGGGCCAGGGTGTGGAGCACTAGAGGCGATAGATTTTGACTTTTTAAATCATGGGAGAGGTTGCCTTGGTAATTAAATGTTAATTATTTAAAAAACTTCGATTAGAGTAATTAAATAATAATTAGTGATTTAATTAATATTATTCTCTCTCGAATTGAGACGTCTGATCTGTTTTGAACGGGTCTGATCTGTTTTGAACGGGTCTGATGTGGTGGGCCAAATAACTATGCAAACTGTCACACGTGTAAGAAAATGTCAGAAGTATTTGCTGGATTTCAACCATAGCCAGGTATTAATTTCGGTGCGAAAGTCGGCGAGGGGTTTTCACGAACTCACCGGAAATTTCATACCGGATCGGCTCAATTCGAATTCGGGATGAAGTTCAAGAAATTCCGATCGATTCCTGTGTTTTCGGTCTTTTTGTTGATGCATTTTGCGTACTATATTACGGTGTTTGTTTTTATTGAGGCGTGGATTGGGTTACGGAGCTCCGCTGGCTTTCTGAACGCTCTGGTTTTCACATTCGTGGCTGCTCTTTGTCTTCTCTCTTTCTCTGTTTGTGTTCTCACTGATCCTGGTCGTATTCCGCCTTCCTATGTACCTGATGTTGAAGAAACTACGGCGAGCTCAGATCAGGAACCTAATAATATTGTATGTTTTTTTTCTGTTTTCTCTGCTAAATGCATTCTTATGTAGGCTATATCTCCTGTTTCGGAATCTTTGTTTCTACAGTTACTTTCGGGAATGCAGCAAACTTTCGACCTAGTACTTAAAATTGAATGGCTAATTTTTCTTGGATTTTGTTGCTATTCAAGTCCATTTGTGAAGACAGTCCATTTTCTTATGCTTTAGATACCTGTTCTCGCCTCCCCCCTACATCCCGCTGATTTGGAGAATATTATTGATTTTCCTTGAGTTCGCTCCATTAGTTTCAGATAGTAAATTTACTTTTTCATGCAACCCACTGTTCATTTTATCCTTTAATGTATTTGTAATGGCATTTCGTGATACTAGAGGCATTGTGACAAGTGTAGAACTTACAAGCCGCCAAGGGCTCATCACTGTAGGGTGTGCAGGAGGTGTGTTTTGAAGATGGTAGGTTTGATTTACTTTAATATCTAGTATTGAATGGTACTTTACATGATTTGGATCTCCTTGTCTAATGGTGATGTTTTTCCCCAACTACGTGCAGGATCATCACTGTCAATGGATCAGTAACTGTGTTGGTTATTGGAACTACAAAGCTTATTTTATACTCGTCCTTCATGCATTTATAGGAAGCATTTATTCAACAGTGCGTCCTGTTTTGTTCTGTTTCAATTGGCTGCGATAACAAATTTTCTTCTGATGTCTCAAAAACTTTTCGTTTTCTTAGGTCATATTCATTATTTCTGGAACACAGAACGACTGGAATTCCAGTGGAATGGTTTCGAATAAGGCTTTTTATGTAAGTCATAAATTTCTTGCTCATCCATAAAATTTGAAGTGGACTTATCTCAAAGATATGCCATCTAGACACCTAGTTGATGTTCAACTAAGATTGTTTTGAATGATAATGAAAGTGCTTTTGATCTCAATACATTTAATAATGGTTAGATCTCACATGCAAAGCTGATAGTTTGATTATACTTATTTCCATCATATACAAAAAAGCAGTGAAATATTCTTGATGATAAATCTTGTTTCATTTATTGGAATAAGTTGATATTCCCTTTCTTTGTGGCGAAGAGCTGATTCAAAAGTTATAGTAGTTGAATCATTTTAGACGTTTGTTTAAGCCTCATTGAAGGGACTGTGGGAAATACCAAGCAGACACGAGAGTGTACCCCTTACCGTCCAATAAGTTGGTCAAGCTAGGGCCATGAAGATCCACTAGTTTTGTGGCTGTAAAAGATTATACTGAAGCTATTTCATTTATCGACTTCAAATATCAGTGCTTGATCAGTTGGGGTTTAAATATTATATTCACAATAGATTTCAGCCTGTGTCGTCTGGTAATGTAAAACTTTTGCTTAAAGTAGTGAATGATGAGACTTTGATTGGTGGAAAATTGTGTTGTGGGTTTGATTCTTTTGAAACAAATGTCTTAGGTTTTCTGTGGGGTTATAATGATTTCCTTGAGCTTTACGTTTGGATCTTTGTTGGGCTGGCATATCTACCTCATCTCCGAGAACATGACAACCATAGAGGTACCATGATTTCTGCTCAGCTTTATTCTAGCAGTGGTAATTTTCCTCTCATGATGGAAAATTTATATGAATTTTTTTCTACCAGTATCATGAGGCCACACGAGCAGCTTGGTTGGCAAGAAAATCTGGGCAGAGTTATCGACATCCATATAATCTCAGTGCCTACAGAAATTTGACCTCTGTATATTCGACTATATATAATCTCTCCCTCCCGTGGTTTTCATAATTGTTAGACTAGCCTTTGGTTTCTACTTTCTATATTGTAGTTCAGTTGTTTATTCAACTTACAAATCCTGGTTTTCTTGTCATTAGGTTTTAGGCCGAAACATGCTGCAATGGTTATGTCCTATTGCAACAAGTCATCTGAAAGATGGCTTGAGCTTTCCTACTACGTCTCCAGATTCATCCTAAACAGGTTATGTCTCCCCTCTTTTTCCTTTTTGAGTTTAGTTTAAACTTGTGTGTTTAAAATCAAATCGACGGGATTCGTTGGATCTAATTAAGTTTGCATTCTTTTTACCATTTTTTAATACGAGAATAATCATATTTTGTCATAGTTGATGTTTTGGTTTATCAGTACATGTTACTTATCAACTTCTATCGGTTTGGAAAGCAGCGATGCTACTGGGTCTTAGCGAAGAAGAAGACAAATGGGCAAGTGTTTTGAGGAAATGCAATCAATTTGGAAAGCACACGTGGAAAACAGAGGAATACGTCAGTATTATATGATTACTTATCTGCAAATTCTTCTCTGATTATTTCAAAAACTTTCAAAGCTAGGATTATGACACCTTGACTGTCTTATTTTGATGGGGTCGTTCTAGAATCGAAGTGGCAGAACAATAGAGACCAAAATGGCAGAGCTAGAACTCAAAGCTGGTCTGCTGGGAGCCCAGACAAGTATCGATCTTTTCTATACTGAGCTTCCTAGACCAATTTTATTATGTTTCTTGCAAATGCATGACGTGTGGATTGAATTTGAGGCCAAGATTTGTTGGTCTTTATTGCATGATGTGACAAGCAGACTAGCTGTTGCACAAGTGCACACATGTTTGTGATTTTCATGTACCGTGGGGCCTTGGTTATTAAGAGGATGAGAACGAAATAATTCAAGTGGAACACTTGTTGTCTTTATGTTATTGATCTCTAATGATCACATGTATGACCTCTGCGGTACCACGTCATCACGTGAGACAGCCAGACAGCTAGAAAGTTGAATTTTCTGGGTAATCTCGTTGGATTTGGCTGAAATCAATAATGGTTTGATTAATTTGATTGAATTATTGAAAAAAGTGGCTGCTTTCTTGGATCCGTTGAAATTGTGCTCTGTTAAAAGAGAAATCCTTTGATGGTGTCTGTGATGTGATCGCAATTTGGGTGGGAGAAAAAGGGTCCTTAAATAGCAGAGGAGCTGCTATTTGGCAGGCTGTAGATTTACACCTCTAGTTTCGTGTTATTTGTCGTTCTCCTCTCCGCTAATTTCTGTTTGGTTGACGAGAAGAACATGTAAGAAAGTTGTCTTGTCGTTTGAATTTCTCTATTGGGTTTCTTTTGCAGTCTCTGTTTTTCAGTAGCGTCGATTCCATTTTAAGACGTTGCGAAGAATTTCTTTGTTGTTCTGAATCTGGTTTGCTATCTCTCAATGGAGTTTGCTTTTTGAATCTGCGCAGGTTGTGTTGAAAATTTGCTTGGATTTCGTTATTTTCATACTAGAAAAGGATGAAGAATTCTGCTTCGGAACAGAGTTGGTATATTGAGAGTGAAGAAGAAGCCGAAGAACAGGATTTTAATAAGGAGGATGATGACGGCAACAACTCTGATTTTTCCTATTCGTCGTCCGATAACCAGAACCAGAACAAACCCGGCTCCTTCGTTACCTCATGGCCTCAGAGTTACAGGTTCTCTCTCTCTCTCATGTTTCAGCAGTTTCCGCCATTCAATTCAGCTCAACCTTTTTCGCCAATCGTCTCTTTTCTTTTTAAAAAATCCAGCATGGTTCTGAGGAAGGATTAAGCTCAAACTCTTGAGGGAATGACGGATGAGACGTTTTAAACGTAAAAAAACAAGGCTTTTTCCAGGATTCTTCTTACTAAATAAAAAGAAATGATTTTTGCAGGCAATCAATTGATATGCTTAGTAGTGTACCATCGCCGGGTATTGGGTTTCTCGGAACTCCGTCGTTAACCCGACTGGGCAGCTCGTTTCTATCTTCCACCCTAACCAGACGACATACGCCCGAGTCCTTACAGCCGGAGACAAAGCCATTTTTGTTGCCGACCACCGGAATAGCGGGCGAAAAATGGCGGAGTTCCCAGTCTTTGCTTCCTCCATTTCCGTCGAAGATCAGAGCTTCTACGAGAAGAGACGAGAAATCTTCCAAAGTTTCTCATGAACTTCCGTCCTCTCGCCAGAGCTCATATGCTCAAGCTGTTCTCAATGGTAATTAACTATCTTTTATCTGGAATTTTTATATTTTTACGGCAGTCTAAGAACTGATCTATGGTTTGATTATGAACAGTAGTACAATGGCCGACATCATTGATACAAACAAACAAAAAAGGATTCCTTTTCCACATGAACCACGTTACATGCTCCAATCATAACACTGCCCCACCATTTTTGTTTGTTTCTTAAAATTTGATCTTCTTTTTGCAGGGATGAATGTGTTGTGTGGAGTTGGAATTCTTTCAACTCCATTGGCAGTAAAAGAAGGTGGATGGCTTGGGCTCTCCATTTTGTTTACTTTTGCAGTTCTTTCCTTTTACACTGGAATTCTTCTCCGCCGATGCTTGGACAGCCAACCCGGTCTCGAAACTTTTCCGGATATCGGCCATGCTGCCTTCGGCACTTATGGTCGTATTATCATATCAGTAATTCTCTCTGATACCTGTTAAGAGCAGAACTACTTTGTTGTAGTTGGAGAATTTAATATTAACTTAAGAAAACATCACTATGTAGACGACAACCATTTGTTTGAATCTGATTATGTTTTTTTGTTGATGCAGATAATACTTTATGTGGAACTATACGTAAGTCTACTTTTTCCGATAAATTTATTGACATTTTCGTTTCGTGTTATAACGTGTTCATATTCGAACTTTTTGCAAAAGGTCTTGTAATATTTTTTACTGCTCAAAACAATATCAGTGAGTTTTGTAAATATTTTGGATTTTCAATCATTACCATCCAAATTTCTCATGCAAATATTTTAGATCTTTCTATGCGCTGCTAGCATCGATTGCCTCTAATTGCAGGCATCTTGTATTGAGTACATTATTTTGGAGAGTGATAACTTATCATCTCTGTTCCCAAACGCCCACATAACATTGGGTCATTTGGAGTTTAAATCTCATCTTTTATTTGCTATTATGACGGCCATTGCTGTTCTTCCCACTGTTTGCCTACGGGACCTCAGTATTCTCAGCTACATCTCCGGTCAGTGAGTTCTTTCTTTATCATAGTTTCTGAAAAGAATGTCTTTTTAGTTTTTCTCATCGAACGTTAAAAATTAAAATATGAATTGTTTTGTTTGTTCAGCTGGAGGAGTTATGGCTTCGGTTTTAGTGGTTTTGTGCTTGTTTTGGACTGGCTTGGTGGATGGAGTTGGGTTCCAGAGCCAAGGATCAGTCCTCAACCTCTCGTCTCTGCCTGTTTCCATTGGTCTCTACGGCTTTTGCTACTCGGGCCATGCTGTTTTTCCGAACATCTACACGTCGATGGCTAAACCAAGCCAATATCCTTCTGTCCTTCTAACCTGGTAGTATTACACTCTTTCAACCATCACCCATTTTTCATTTTTTCCTCATTTTCATCAAATAAGTTTTAGATTACACAACAGATCTTTAGATGAACTTTACTGTTCCGAAGTCTGTGAAATCGACCTGTTTGGATTTTTTTTCGCCATGACTAGTTGCATTTTAACGCTTAGAAAATCGATAGTAACAAACGTGATGAACAACTTGTGTTTGTTTTTGCAGCTTTGCGCTGTGTACTATGATGTATGCTGGAGCAGGTGTAATGGGATATTTGATGTTTGGAGAATCTACTTTGTCTCAGTTCACTCTTAACATGCCTCAGGATCTGGTCGCTTCCAAAATTGCTGTTTGGACCACTGTAACTTCTCATTCTCTCTTCTTTTCCACCCGTTTCTTCTAAAAATCTATCTTTTTTTACTTTTGATTTCATTGTCTCTTTTGCAGGTCGTCAACCCCTTCACCAAATATCCTGAATCATCTACTTATTTCCTGCAGAAAACACAATTTAAACATGATTTTAAGATAATGATTCAAACACGAGAAGATTGTGACATAAGTTTTGTGGATTTATATGATGTCTGAGTTTGTTCCTTAATTAGCAGCACGTATGCCCTGACCATTTCTCCGGTCGCGATGAGTCTGGAGGAGTTGATACCAGCCAACCAGGCCAAGTCTCATTTCTACTCCATCCTCATCCGAACTGCTTTAGTCGCCTCCACCCTCTTCGTCGGACTCTCCATTCCGTTCTTCGGTAATTCTCAAAGCAAACAGCAATTAAGATCAGAACCGACATGTTTTCTTGGATTTTGTTTTTGTTTCAAATCTTCTGCTTCTGTTGGTGTCTTCAGGTTTGGTCATGTC
The DNA here is from genome assembly GCA_003255005.1 of Begonia fuchsioides. Taxonomy (NCBI): domain Eukaryota; kingdom Viridiplantae; phylum Streptophyta; class Magnoliopsida; order Cucurbitales; family Begoniaceae; genus Begonia; species Begonia fuchsioides. The sequence goes on from QAOC01019849.1 coordinate 157,729, forward strand.
TTTGATCGGATCACTTCTGACAATGCTCGTGGTATGTTTTCTTCCGCATTTTATCGATTTTTTTTTACCATTTTCATCGCGTTTCGCTGACGCATTCGGTTGAAACAGACTTTGATTCTGCCTTGTGCTTGTTACTTGAGCATTTTGAAGGGAAAAGTAAGACTCGTGCAGGTGATCATTATTTCCCTTCCTCCTTAAACTGTGTTTGATTTCATGTAGTTGACTCCTCTTCCTCTCAGGCCGTAATTTGTGCTGTAATCATAACGGTAGGCGTGGTTTCATCCATCTTTGGCACATCTTCTGCGGTCTCCAAAATTATTCAGAATTTAAGCACTTGATCTTTGAAGGGAAGAATTGTTGCATTTTTGTAGTTCCTTGGGTTTTTTATTTTCTACTTTTTATGACTCCATGTCTTTCCGGATTCGGACGATTCACCCATTTTGTTTTAGAGTTTCCTGCTTTGATTTGTTTTTCGACGATCATATTCGAGTATCGCTTGCATTGATCGGGTGGGAAATGTGCCATATTTACATCCAAATCATGCCAATATTTGACTAATATTAATTATCATACAAAATTATTTATTTTACTAATTATATTTAATATATGTGCCTGAAAAATAAATATTATTTATTTTACAGTATACAATAAGCATATGCATAAGATTAAGAACACGAATCAATTTTACAGTATACGATAAAAAATCACATTTATTCCTGAAAAAAACAAGTTAATCCAGTCACTCAACCATCCCTTGCAACTCAATCTTGCAACAAGCTGGTGGTAATAGTAACGATAATCAGAAACAAAAATCATTATAAAACATGAATCATCCCGACTCCGGCGGAGCTGGGAACGGCGGACAGGAGGGCGGCGGAGCAGCCGCTCATAGCCTCTTTCGCCAGTTGGTGTCGCCTTGGCAGTAGTCGGCGCAGGCGACGTCGCACGCGTGCATGGTCGCATTCGGCACGTCCAAGCACTCCGACATGCATTTATTGTTGCACTCCTTGGTCGCCTCGCCGCTCTGGGCCTGCACCATCATCACCACCAGGGCGACGACGAAGGCCAGTTTTACGCTCTTTTTCAGACCCATTTTTCTTTTCTTCTTTCTTTCTGATTTGGATTCTGCGATTGATGGGTGAGAATGCGGGCGGAGTTCTGAATTTATAGCCGGTTTCTGCTCCTTTTTCGGAGGAATACGAGGTTGATAGAGACTTACTAAAAGTGTTCCTCTTCGTCTCCGGCGAAAATAGGTTATTTGACGGAGCCCACGGAAGGGCTGAAAATCTGTGGCTGCCTGTGCCTCCGGGACTGAGATTTCGACGCTAAAATAAGGTTATTGTAATGAATAACTAATTTGTTATTTTTAATTACGAAATATGGATATTTTAATTACTATTATTGTAAATTGGTAGTTTTATCGTCGTCTATAATTATCAAATAATTAGGGTTAATCGTTATGGATGGATTGAGGGGTTAAATTCAGGAGTTTGTACAAGATTTTTATTGAAAAATGTGCTCGAAGATTACTAATGCACGAGTAAATTCTCGCATAATTTGGATCACGTCGATTGTGAGCGATTGGATTGTAAAAATGTTGCACTAGCACATGATCGGAGCTTGATTTAAATCAGAGGGGGAAATTAAACACTAATTAGCTTCTTCAACAATCTACCTAATCAAAATATTCACTTCTCGAATTAATTAATTTGCATGACAAACAAACACGTTGACATAAGTTGAATCGTGTCGTCAAACTATATAAAGTCAATTGAATCATCAAACTATATAATTTATAAAAATAAAACATTGGCCAATAAGACGATGACACGTATCACGTCGGATTAGACATTGTTCCCGTGCTTAAGGATGTTATCGTAGAGACACCAAGAACTCCGGTTATATCATAATCAAGATTAGGACCATTGAAATCATACACCGTGATTATCCAAAATGAGATTGAATAATTATCAAGTTCGATCTTTTCAAATAATTCACGGCCGGTCGACGAACAGTTGTAGATCGATCTTCATGAGTCGGGTGGATTCTTTGTGAAGATCAAGCGTTCATTTTAAGAACAAATTAAGTAAACAAATTGTATTTATTATTGAAAAGCAAACATGGTCAGCCACTCGAATCATTCATTGCAGCAAAGCTCGCAAGAACTCGGTGGAGGTAAACAACAAAAAAACAACAACAACAATCCCAACTCATGGTCCGGTCATGACCGGAAAACAAACGGCGGCGGTAAGAACAACAGGTCCGGCCCGGAGAAGTTAACTGCTCCGGCGTTAGCGCTTTAAGAAGGAATCGTGGTTTTTACAGTAGCCGCTGCAGGCCGTGTTACAAGCCTCGACGGTGGCTAAGGGCGCTCCGACGCAGGCCGGCATGCATCTGTTGTAGCACGCGTTGTAGTCTGCTTCTCCCATCTCTGCTTGCAGCGCCATGACCACGACGGCGATGAGGATGGCCAGCTTCACGTTCTTCGTCAACCCCATGTTTTGTTTTTGATTGCTTGCTCTGGAGCTCTGTGTTTCAATGGAGATCGGTGGATTGTAACCTGGGCGGGGTTCGGAATTTATAGAGGTCGTCGAGGGGCTTGGATTGGAGATTGAGAAATACGAGGTGGACGTTGAGTTACTATAATCTTTGAGGTTGATTGATGGAGATTTGGTCAATTGTCTCAGATATTCGTGTCTTTTCCGGCGTTGCAGGAGCTTCCATCAAAATTCTCTCTCTCT